>CM061063.1:258732417-258879917 GCA_030762895.1 Sophora flavescens
AGACTTTTAGATTATCGAGACTTTTTCTTTGTGTTTCACTATTTTTGGATTGTTGAAGCTAAAGCTAACGACTTTCATAATTCCCGTTACTTGAAAATCAATAACACGGAGACACCACAGTGGGAGTGCTCATTCTGACACATAGGCCGTCATGGGTCCCAGGTTGTCGTCGGTAGAAAAATTATGAACATCATTTTTTCATTTCAACATGATAAGGACTCTAGCCAGTAACAACGAAGTCGGACACCACGGTCCTCAATTCCAAAATCGGGACTGCAGCCCATGATATCACGATTGGGACCACGGTCCATAATTCTTGACTGCGGGATCCCAGAGATCACATGCATCTGGCCCAGATCACCAGGCGCGTCTCGCTGGCCAGTGTCTCTTTCATATGTGCTTACTTTTGTGGCCTGAATAGAAAATCAAAACGAAAAACAAAACATCGGTCTTATCCAAATGTAGGAACATTTCTAGTGTTTAGGAAAATCCTTTTCCTTTGCAAAATCTTTTCTAAAACATTTAGGAAATTAGTTTGCTTTTGAAATCACAGTGGAACAAAGTCAATATTTTTGAAGATCTTTCCATCCTCTAAACAGATTCGAAAAGGTTTCTCGCCGCAAGGCTTTTGATCATAAAAGAGTAGTTTCCTTCAGTTAAAATCACTTCAACATTTTTCTAAAAGCAGTCTTATTCTTCTAAGTAAGCCCTTTGAAATAGGCTTTTTTATAAGTGAACAAGAAAACTTTCAAAGTTCTATTCAAGGCTTATTAAGGCTTTTAATCAACATAGTCATTGGGCGACTTAAGTCCGACTTCTCAAGCCAATCCATGATAATATATTCTGACCATAATAATATCAATGTTAATGACGGTTAAATCACATATATATAATTCATAACATGAAGCAAGTAATGTTAGACTTCAGTAATAATCCATGATAATGTTGACCAGCACGATTAACCGTACACATATGCACATGAGTCGTTGAATATCCATAAGCGAAGCTCCTACCTTTGAAGACAAGTGAAGGATCCTCGTCTTAATGCTCACGTTAGCTCGAAAAGTGTAATTTTCTCTTTCCATCAGCAACATAGCCGTTCAGCATCAGAGTATAAACCAAGCATGATAACAAAACGAAAATAAATTCACGATCAATTTTCATTCTCAAACATATGTCAAAAAAATGTCATTTAATTCAATTAAATAGAATCGATTTCTCAATAACATCACGATTTGGGTAAAGGATCCATAATTAAATTGGGAAATTTATTTGATTTGGTTTGAGAAACGTTAATTGAACTTAGAAATCAATTAAAGATCTAATTTGATTAAACATAATTAATTTCATGAAAACACAAATGGTTTCAAATAAATCAATTAGGTTTAGGGTTCAAAAACAATTTAGGGAAATTTTGATTTAAATAGAAAATCATAAAATTAACGCTAGAAACCATTAATTACGAGTCGATTGCCCAAACTGAACGATTTCATGATTAAGTTAGATAGTTAAAGGTTTCAAAAATCAATTTGGGGATTTTGAATCTATGAAAGTAGATGATGTTTTCATTGCGAGAAGAAGAAGATGTCATGGTGGTTGGAGGTGGTGGCGGCTGACCCACGGCGGCACTACGGCGGACTTCAGTACAAGCCTCTCTGCGTGTACGGTTGGTGGAGAAGCAGAAAATTCGCTGATGATGGGCGGCTTCAGCGATGTGTGGTTGTCCCTGCTCCCACTACGATCGGCGACCACTTGATGGTAAACGGCATCTAATGTTCAGGCTGCGGCGAGCGAAGCATACGGACCGAAGAGCTGAATCGCGACTAAAGGGCGCGCGTGCCGATAGCGTGCACCAGCCAAATTTGGACATGGTTGAAAGAAGAGAGGAAAGATGAAGTTGAAGGGAGAAGAAGAAAGAAGAAAAAAGATAAAGAAGGATAAAGAAGAAGAAAGAAGAAGAAAAAGAAAGAAAGAGAGAGAGGGGGGGATACGAATTAAGTGAAGAAAGGGAAGAGAATTTTAGTTTTTGTATTTGTTGAAACAAAATGGTGATAAATGTTAAGCCTAAAATAAACATGTTTTTACTTTTGGAATCTAAATCTAAAGGGATTGATAAATATATGATTTCGAAATTCAAATTACATTAGGAATTAATAATTGAACTAATCAACTAAGAAAATACTCGGTCCCAAAATTTAATCTCTAGATTAATGTCAAACCAGTTTATTTTCAATTCTAAAGTAAAACATAATGAAAATATGGAAATGCTTTTCTCTTAATCAAATTATTTAAAACATTTTTACATCTTAGTGAGCAATGGTGACAAAATAAGATAAAATAATTTTCACAATATAGCGTGCATTCATGTAGAAATAGTGGAGTGCTAATGCACTTAATAAAATAATTTGAAGAGAGTAATTTAATTACTCAACTAGACCACATAACAAAATAAACATAAACATCGAAATAAAATAATTAATCACATGTGGCAAAAGCAAGTTGTTACATTACTACCCCTGCTGAAAAAAATTAAGTCTCGAGAAATTTAAGTAACTCGAACTAAACATGATTTTGTAATCACACCTTGAAATACTAAAATATTACCTTTGTATTCTAGAGTAAATACATTCCTTTCATCCATAACTCTATATGAGGATGGATTAACATGTCACTCACATTTATCCTTTAACTACATACGACCTTGAGTTGCGCTGATAAACTTTGAGCGAACTAAGAAATTCAATCTTATTGAAATTGAACCTTACCACACCCAACATAGTAGTTCCCTTCTTAATTCCTCCCGAATCTTTGCCTACTTGATTTCATATCCTTCATTTACTCTGCATTTAAATTTGGTTCTGGCTTAGTTAATATCCCCTGGTTTAAAGAGATTTCATATGCACATCCTGCCACATTGCCCGAGGAAATTACACAACTCCTGTAAATTCCTCGATCTAAAGATAGAGCTCACATCAACTTGCACGGAGGTGCTTGGCCTTATATCTTACCTTATCTTATATATTTATAGTAGAGAAAGAGATTATCCCGCTTAATTTCTACGGGGAGGCCCACGCACTGAGGTTACTTTTTCCAACAAAGCCAAGAAATCTTAAATTGAGACCATACTCCCAAGGCCGACCAATCTTTGATTTAAAAATGTCGAGTTTTCACTTTGGATCATCGACCAAATATTTACCGAATCTGAATGATCATTTGTCCCTTTCTGGTCAGCAGAGTAATAAAAAAAAGCTGTAGTTTGAGAGCGACATGTTTCGAGCATCGTATCTGAAGGCTCTTGGTTGTGTGGGAATAGCTGGGGGGTTAGGTTGAGAAGATTTGATTAGAAAAATAGTGCAATTAAGTGATTATGATAAGCTAAAGCGATTAATCTATTATTTCGGTTTCCCAGCTATCGTTAATTCACCTCTTTCATTGCCCTAAGAGGATTCTAATCACTTCCTTATTGTATGACAATTAAACAGCGCCAATTAGCCTCTGAGATATATGTTCCTTATTTAGGAAATTAAGCAAGCGGTTAGGCTCTGTTGGTGTGAGCACGATCGAACACGCAGCGGATTAAGCGAGCGATCCAAGGTAAAGGAACTATGATCATCGAGAATTAATCATCTTATTCTATGCTTGAATTAAGCCAAACAAGACATATAACGTGATATTGAAAGAGATAAGCAAATTGATTAGAATTATGGAACCTCGAGTGTCGTGGAAAGCAGGTTGACGAGACTAATCACGGTGAATTAGTTCTCCATCACCAAACATAATAAAAACCTAGAAATAATTTGTAAAAATAGTGAAGAGCCGATGTTCTTCATGCCTTTACGATAGTAGTGGCCGTCACGAGGGCGCGCATTCAAAATTCTATTGTCACTGACCATGTGATACTATCCACGGCGGTAGTGGTGATGCATTATGGGTGCTGATCTCCGCGAGCAGTGGCTTTACACCATCCCCGGCTGGCGGTGATGGTCGATCTTCGGGGTCTTCTCGTATCGCGCCATTGATGGGTATCGGCGGTCGTGATCTTTGGTCTTCGTAATTTAGCTAAATCCAGTAGTGACGATATCGCTGATCTGAAGCGTGATAGCATTTACAAGTGTCAGCTTCCCACTTTTTGCTCTTCTAATTAACACGAAAATATGAAATGGCGTTGGTCTTTATTTGATAAAAATTAACTAAAATATCCTAAAACTACTTAAGAAAGTCAAATGTTGGCAGGGGACAATTAAATCCAAATTTGGTAGCAGAGATAAGCTTCACAGATAATTAGTACAAAAACCGTAAATTAGCACTAGTTACAAAGCTAGATGAGCGAGCTTATCAAAAATACCCCAAACTTAAACTTTGATTGTCCCCAAGTAAAATAAAACTCAAAAGACTCAAATTTTGCAAGAAAGGATTCAATCAATTGCTAAATTTACATTACAATTTTAACAAAACAATTTTCCTTGATGTTTTCCTTTCTGTGATGTAATCCCCACATTCTCATTACTTAAAACAATTGAGAATTCCATTATTCATGCAATCGATGTCAGGTTGAGGATACGAGTTACATACCAAAGGAGATCAACGATTTCAAACAATTTCTTCTACCACCAAGGGCATTTAATGTTTCAATCATTTCGCTCAATTTTTTCTAGGCTATCAACTTTTCACTCAATTTCACATTTTAAGAGCACTTCCCATGAATTTGTTTTCCATCTCAAAATAGTTCAGAAAACATGAATGCAACATCAAAAGGTCTTTTAAAGGTTGTAATGGGGCTGACTAAGGGTAGGATTATTCAAAGGAGTACTAGCTTTACATCCACAGGAATTAAGAGCATGGCTTTGTACCATTATTTCCCTCTAATTCCATTTTCCATTTTTTCTTTTTCTTTTGGCCTTCAGTTCTGGCTACAACGCTTTATCTTCCTTAGCTTTTGTCTTTGCCCTTTTCTTTTGAAAGCAGTTTTTCCTTTCCTTCTTTTGCCACTAAAGCCCCGACATTAACTATTTTTCTTTTTCTCAACCCAGAATGACATATCAAACCTTGTAGTCACCCCAAACTTATCTTCTTGCAACCGCTTCTCTTATTAGCTTCCATACTCTCTACAATCTAAGATTGAGTTAACTGGTTTCAGTTTTTGGCTTACTCTTGTAAGGTCATCAAGAAGCAATAGGCTTATTAGGCTCGATGTGACCAACTAGGGAACATGCATTAGGGGAAGGTTCTTTTTTAGGTCAAGTAGTTATTTCAAAAGAAAATTGCATAAATCATTTGATGCAACCATATAAACATCACGAAACCATGAAGAGTTTCAAACAAAATTAGGAGAGGTCCGCAGCAGGCGACATACGGACTCGGCAAAAGTGTGCCAGGTTCGTTTGCAGAAGTAATAAAAGCGGTAAAACCAGGATATGGATTCCTCGAGGGGATGGTGGACAATTACCCTTGCGCAAATTAGACCTACATCTGGCGATCAAATTTTGGAGTGAAGGTAGCTCTAACATCAAGCAAACAAGAAGAAAATGTTTTTCTTTTTTGGAATTTTCAACGATTTAATGTGCAAAAGCGAAATGTGAATAACAATTAGATGGAATTGCTAGATTAGACTAAGCTAATCCTCCACTTGATTGTTATGAAATGATAATAGCTTTTGAAGTTCGTACTTCACTTGTGACAATCGAATCTTTCTAATGTGCATAAACCACTGTCTTAGGTGGAGTGTTTGTTAAATCTAGTGCTTCTGTCTTGATTGGATTAATCGAGAAATTGCATTAAGAATAAAGATTCATAAGATTACCAGCAGCGATAACACCTATGTCTAGATTCTTGGACTACTTGGCGCTATGATTCATGAGCATGCTTTAACATCGACCTTTTCAGTGTCTATACGAAAGCAACTAATCATTCCTAAGATGATCAAGCCTAGGAAAGCATTAAGCATAGAATCATACCTCAGTAAAGAAGAAGGAAAGCGTATTAAAATCAAAAAATCATTTACAACGGTTGAGATATGAATAGTCTGACTTTAACAAAGGGAGTTTGACAACACCTGTAATTGAAGGCAAAACAAAGAAAAGAGTTTACGAGATGAACAAGGAGAGAGATCCAGCAAGTGTTGCCTGACGTGCAGACCGATGGCGGATACATTTTTTAGGGTTTTGGATGTCCTTGGATACCTTTCGAAGTTCTTTTATAACCACCATTGGCCGGTCACGGCAGTGACATCCATCACGGCCGGTAGTGTGGTTGTCTCTTTGCGATTAAAGCAAAAGGAGTACTCTTTAGCGGTAGGTCTTTAACCCGGCTGACGCCGGCTTTTTCATGCGTGATCCCAATGCGGCCAGACGATAATTACGATTACCGACTTTTGGAGGTTTTGGGTCCGCGGCCGAGTGACATCGCGACTGAGTAGTGATAGTCTCGACTTTTGGTGGTTTTATGCAATCAGGTCTCGGCGTGGCGAAACTATCATTCAGCGTTGTGACGATTTTTTCGATGCGGTCTATCCAACACGACCCAGCGCGTGATAAATCTGCGACTTTTTAGTGGTTTTGGGTCCTGGTATTGATAACCATCACCGGCCAGGTAGTAGCGAATACCATTTTGGCCTTTTTCTTGATTTTCAGGCATACTCTTCATCTCGACTTCTCAATGGCTAAAACTTGGGCATTTAATCATAAATCACACTGAAGCAACGCCTGATACCACTTATCTAGTTCAAAGGAAAAACTAAACAAATCCAACTAAATGGCCTAACTAAAATGCAAAGTACATGCGAATGTACATGGAAAGTGAGGTGTAAATCACACTGCGTCAAATCACCCTTGACTTATGGCGGTTTGCTTGTCCTCGCTGAAAACCAATGGTAAGACGGTAAATAAACAAAGCATGGATATGAACTAGAACCGATAAATGATCGGAAGTATGCATTCAATTATTGATGAGATAATCAATTCTGGCCCCACTAGCAGCCTAGTTTCTTGTGACTCACATTCTCGCGATTCACTTTCCTATCTCACTTGAAGCTCACCCCGAAGCTTAATATTTGTTGCTCTTTTTCCTCACTCCATCAAGTGTTAAGGGAATGAATGACATTTCAACTCAATTTTCTGAAAGAATAGTTCTACCATAAGCTTGATATCAACCAAATCTTTACTTTATTAATGAAAACATCTAGAATCTCGAGTCTTATTTTGGTTGTAATGAGTCATGGGATCAATCATTAGGTGGGGTAATCAAGAAAAGGACATTTCCAAAGGCTAAACCAACCCGTACTGTGACACATGACACCTTCTACAGAAATACCTTCTTGGGTTTTTCCATTATTTCTCCTTTCTTTCTTTCTTTTAACTTTTTCTTTTATACTCATTCCTTTTGTCATCCTTCTCCAATTTTATTTAACTTTTCTCTTTTTTTTGAGTATGGAGAAGGAGATTTTCCAATAGAGAAATAAATTTTTTTGATATCTATTCTTTCTTTCGCATCATCGAAACTCCCAGTCACATTTTCAACCCATTTTGCCTGATACTTTAGAAGGTCCCTCATAAGCATATTTAACACAACATTCAGAAAACAAGAAAAGCATGTTGTTCATTCGGCTCAAAATGGGGCAACTAATGGTAGCATTATTCATTCAAAGCTCGAAGGCTATAAAAAACACCTATTGCCTCGATCCTTTTCAAAAATATTCTCAAAAAATTTTCTGTTTTGAATGGTTTCAAGTCAAGTTTGAGAAAAACAATCTAAGAGACACACTTCGACACAAAGCTGGGGCAGATTTGGTGAGGTACCCCTATGGCTCAAGCTCACATTTATCGGTTCCAGGAACAAAGTTAGAAACACAAATCATGGGAACACATGCTAATCATCAACTATCGAACCATCTCTGACATATTTAATGAAGCTATCCAAGAAATAGAAAATCGTGGTCCAAAATTCACCATCCACGAAAAATTGTGCTTAGCTCTCCATGATCATAAGCTCGATCTAGCGGTGTGAGAATCATATGATCATGCAAACTTAAGCTATATGGATGCAATATTTACAATCAGCATAAGGATACACACCCGACTTAAGACTTGCGTTGTCCTCCCGTGTAAATGGTGGGGTTTAGAGGGGGAGAAAAGCCCCGGAACGACTACCAATTGGTAGTGGTCTTAATCAATACTTTTTGTTTCCTCACTATAACCTCCTCCTTCCTTCAAAATCAAAGCACTTAACAAAGTGTTAAAACCTCTTGGGTTTCTCAAATTATTCAGGAGAAATCAAAATAAAAGGTGAATGAAAAAGAAAACTTGGGTTGCCTCCCGATAAGCGCTTTAACGTCGCACAAGCGACGGATGATTTTTTTTTTTTGAAATTATTTTTTTTTAAGATGGTGCTGAGAAGAGTGGCGTAGGCCTTTGACGATCAAAGTTGCCGCCAGGTAGTGCTTTAGCCTTTGTCCGTGCTTGTGAGTATCACTTAGGATGATGGATCTTCCCAGTTGCGCCCAGACAAATGGAGAAACGAGACTTGACATAGAATAGGTCGACCATACTTGATCTCGAAATTACCTGGAAGAGCTTGAGTCTTGAGTTAAAGAGCAATAGCCAGCCGGCGCTTCTTCAGAATTTCTTTGGGAAGAATGTACTTATCATGCGAAAGCTTTTGTTCTTTCCTTGTATATCCATACCTCTCGCTTAAGCCAAGTCGGAACTCATCAAGCTACCGTTCAATTGAAGCATCCTGCTATCCGTGGCCAGCCTTGTATCAAAGTTGGGGCGCTAGCGCTGGCGCGGTGTTGTGGCTACTGCCCGGGAAGGTGACATGATTTCGAACACTAATTGGTAAAGGTGACATACCCGATAGGTGTCTTACTCATGATCGAATAGGCCCAAGATGCATCGTCAATTTCTTGGCCCAATCGGCTACCTTAGAGTATTCAGTTTTTCCAAATCCTAGCAACTCAGTTGGACAATTCAACACTTATTGGTTTGAGGATGAGTAGTAGTGTATTGGTTTTTGTGGTTCACCCCAAACTTGGCAAGCAACAGCATTGAACTCATTATTGCAAAAGTGGGTACCCGCGTCCATAATGTACAAAGGGGTCCTGACGCTTAGGGTAAAAATATTCTTCACTCAAAGCCGATCACACAAGTTCTTGCAGCTCATCTTTGGGGATTGTAGCCGCAACCAACCGAAAACTTGCTCACATAATCAGCACATACGAGAATGTACTTGTTGTTGTAAGATGGCGGAAAGGACCCGTAGTGATCGCATGAAGAGCTCCACCTACAATATACGCCCCCAAAGACATCCATTTCTCTTGGAAATCTAGGTCCTCGACATTTATCACAATTCATCACCCAAGCTAGGAGTCCTTGAAAATAGTGGGCCAAAATAGCCATTTGCTGCAAAATCTTCATGAAACAGGTCCTCTCACCACCAAAGAGTGTCCTCCATGGGGTGAGTTGTAGCAGTCAGATTGACACAAAATTAATCTCTTGTCAAGGTATGCACCTCCTCGAGAATTCCATCAGAACCTCTTTTGAAATGATACGGCTCGTCCAAAAATAGAACTTGGCATCATGAATCATTAACTTCCTCATTGCGCGGTTAAGAATCGCCCGGAATCTTATTGGCTGCAATGTAATTTGCAATATCCATGAACAAAGGTGCCACCTGAAAAAAAACAAGCGTTGCATTTCACGGGAATTCCTCTTCGAATTGGCAACTTTAGCCTGGCTTGAACATACAGCTTGTGGAAGCCTAGACAAATGGTGGCACACCCGCATTCTCCTCCTTTCTTTGTCTTTATTTCCAAATCAAACTCTTGGAGTAGTAGTATACTTAATAAGCCTTGGCTTAGCATCTGTTTAGTCATAAAGATATCTCAAGCGAGAATGATCGGTGTAGACAATAGTTTCACAGACCAGTAAAATAGGATCTAAATTTATCCAAAAGCAAATACCACAAAATGACAATTCCTTTTCAGTCGTGGTGTAGTCAGTCAGGCATCATTAAGCACACGTTGGCATAGTAAATGAGCATCTGACACTTTATTTTCTGCGGCCCAAGATGGCTCCCACCCAGCATGAGTCAACTTTGCATCACATTGCTTTCGAAAGGTAAACTCAATCGGGAGGTGCAATGGCCGATGCGATTGGTGAGTTTTCTTTCAAAATTTTGAAGGCATGCATGCAATCGTAAATCCAAATATAAAAAGTATCGGCTACGAGAAAACTGCGCTAAGGGTTTCGACTTTTGAAAAATCTTTTATGAACCTTCTATAAGCCAGCATGCCATAGAAACCCTAACACATTTCACATTTAAGGGGAGGAGAGTTTTCAATCACTTGAGTTTTGGCTCTATCAAGCCTCCATCCCCGTGATGAAATTTTATACTTGAGAACTATACCATCCATAACCATGAGAATGACATTTTCCCCGATTTAAAGGAGGTTGGTTTCTTGGCATCTTTTTTACATTCATGAGCAAGATTATTCAAAAGCGTTATCAAAAGAATCACCAAACAGAAAAATCGATCATAAATACCTCGATAAATTTTCCATTCATATCGGAAAATATGGATAGCATGCACCTTTGAAAAGTGGCGGGTGCATTGCACGGCAAGAGCATTACTCTGTCATGGGCCTGCGTAAGGGCGTGTGAAGCGATCTTCTCTTGGTCTCGCGGATCAACCACAATGCGGGGTTATACTAGGCGTATCCATCGAAACAATAAAGCATAAGCGTAACCTCTCTGTAACATATCATCAATGAAGGACAGCGGAAATGATCTTTTGGTGGCCTCATTCGGTGTACTGTGATCAGCATACCTCCATCCAGGCTACATTACCCTGTAGGGAATAAGTTCATTCTTTTCATTTGCTACCACTCTGTACATCCCCACTTTCTTCGGCCTAAGACAACTTGGACCAGGACTACTTCCCATGGACTATCCAGGAGAAGGGATAGATAATGCCCGCATCCAACAACTTCACAATCTCCTTCCTCAAGCAACTTCTTTCGTATTCGGGCTAGTCTTCGTTGTGGTTGACTCTGGCTTGGAAATTTTCCTCCCCCCTGGATTTGTGCATGCAAAAGGAGGGGCTATCCACTTTCAAATCGCGACATAGACCACCCGTTGCAGAGATTTGTGCTCCTAGCACCCTCAATCAACTTCTCCTCTTCCAAGGAATTCAACCCACTACTGATGATAACCGGAATGAAGAGTTCATCCTAAGGGAAAAGCATAACGGAGATGGGATGGCAATTCTTTCAACTCTAGCACCGGTGGGTCACCCTTGTCTTCACCCTCACATCTTCCCACCACTTTGTCTTCTCTGTCATTCACAACCCGGACAAGCCTTAGATTTAATCAGCGAGATCAACTTTCTCCCCGTACATACTTCTTCTTCTCTACATCCTCTACCATTAGAGCTGCTTCTAACGAATCTTCAAACTTATGGTGCAAACTCTTGTCAGATAATGAATCAATGAGGTCCACTATCATGCATGTGTCCCTGTCGCTTGGGTGTTTCATCGCTTCAAACACATTAAAGGTGACCTTTTCGTCTTGTACCGAAGCACCAATTCCCTTGATTGACATCGATCAAGGCTCTCACCTGTTGCTAGGAATGGTCTCCCAAGAATCGAGAGGAGTATCACCATCTTCACCATATCTAACACCACAAAATCTGCTGGAAAAATGAATTTATCTACCTTCACCAACAAATCCTCCACAACACCATAGGGATATGTAATGGAGCTGGTGCCAGTATTGAAGAGAAATCCTGTTGGTTTTACCTCACCAATCCCGGCTTCTTGAAAATGGAGAGCGGCATCAGATTAATACTTCCCCCTAAATCGCACAATGCTCTCCCCCCTATGTTCGGATGACCAATCGTGCATGGGATAAGAACTGCCTTCCTCATCTTTGGCGACTTCTTTTGAAGTATAGCGCTGCACTCTTCTTCGAATAATTGTCTCCTCCTTCCACCTCCTCTTGTTTGTAAGAATCTCTTTTCATGAACTTTCGTGGGAGGCATCTCGTTGGAGAAACTTCTGCAAAGGAATGTTGATTTGTAGCTTTTTGAATACATCCGGGAAACTTAGAAAATTCTTGGTCTTTTGCCTCCTTCTTCAACCATTGGGGTAATGGATTGAAATATGGGGTAGCTCTTTTCGGATTATCAACCTCTTCCGGAATCTGTCTTTTAGTCTTCTTCTTCACCAAATTCTTCATCAACCAATTTCTCCTCTGCCAGTTCTTCGACCTTCTACACCAGTAGGAATAGAGGTAGTATCTTGGGAATTTCCGGGTTCTTCATTGTTTACCTCTTCAAACTGCACCTTATCAATTCCAAAGATCACTTGTCTTTTCTTCCTCTCTTTTTTCTTGTGGATTTAACACTCTCCCACTTCTTGTACTAATGGCCTTACAATCTTCCTTTGGGTTCTTCTCGGTATCCCAAGCAATTGTCCTTGAGGTCTCTCTCGCCATCTGCCTTGCTAGTTGGCCTATTTGATGCTCCAAATTCTTGATCGAGGCATTACGATTCTTCTAGTCTCTTGAGTAGCTTGCATGAACTGGCCTAGAATGTTCTCCAATTTGCTTGAACTCTCTTGAGGAGGCTTTGCTTGAGTACTTGAACTTTGCCCTTGTCTCCAACCAAAGTTAGGATGGTTGCGCCACCCCGGATTGTAGGTGTTGGAGTAAGGATCATTTCTCGCCCCTGGTTGCCCATAATTTACCTCTTCTTGTCCCGAACTTCCAACCACATTGATCTCACAGGTTTCCATTTGCATGGTTGCCTCCACAGAAATCGCACACCGAGGTACCTTGAACTTGGACAGCTTGTAGTTGAGAATTCTCCTAGTTGAACCGACCCCAATTGCTTCGGTAAGAATAGCCATTTGTGCCTTGAGAGCGCCAATTTCATCCAGCTCTAGAACACCTCTCTTGACCATTGAGAGAACTAGGCATTTGATAGTCATTGTTAGCCATGTTCTCAATCAAGTCCTTTGCTTCTTCGGGTGTCTTCCGACTCAATGTCCTCCTGTGGCTCGCCTAATCATACTTCTTGAATTCTGTTGAGCCCATTAACAAATGTTGCAACCTGCTGCCATGTCTCTAGTTCATGATTTGGACAAGTCGAGTAAGGACTTGAATCTCTCCGGGGCTTCATAGGTGACTCACCATCCCTTTGTGCAAAGGCATTGATCTGATCTCAACTTGATCATTCTTGACGGAGGAAGAAGCGAGATAAAAATTTGCTGACCAAGTCGTTCCGGTGATGATGCTTCCATGAGGATGAGATTGAAGCCATGCCTTAGCTCTATCCCTCAAAGAGAAAGGGAAAAGCCTTAACTGAATGGCCTCATCGAAGCTCCGTTTAACTTGATGGTGTCACACAACTCAATAAAAGTATCAATGTGAGCATGAGGGTCTTCACTCTCAAACCTCCAAACCGGTTTCTTTTGCACAAAGTGGAGAAGTGATGCCTTGATTTCGAAATTGTTGCAAGCCACTTGCGGGTCTCACAATCGGAGTTCCACATCTATCAACTCTAGGGGAAGTGTAGTCCCCATTGTTCTCCTTGGTGCATTCTCTTCCGCCATGGTGACAATTGCTACTTCAATTTGTGGTTCTTGCACACCGGGTAACTCAACTAGTTGCTCTTGTCTACTAGAAGATGCTTTCTTTCTGTTCTGTCTTGCCTTGGTTTTTTCTATTCCTTCTACAGAGTCTCTCGATCTCAGGTTCGAATTGGAGTTCACCTGGGTCGATTGTACCTCGCATACACTGAACAAACAGAGTAGCGCAGAAAAAGCAGAGAAGAACAGAAAACAAAAGCACAAAACAGAAAATTACAGTAGAGAAACAGAAAATAGAAAAGAAAACAATAAAATGCCTAAATTAGGAGTCCCCTTTGGTACTTTCGTGATATTGCTTACCGATCCCCGACAGCGAGCGCCAAAAACTTGACACGGACTCGGCAATTTGTAGGTTCGTTGCAAGTAATAAAGCAGTAAGACCGGATATCGTTCTCGAGGGGATCGTGGACAATTACCACTTCGCAAATTAGACTACTATCTAGGCGATCAAATTTTGGAGTGAAGGTAGCTCTAACATCTAACAAGCAAACAAGAAGAAAATGTTTTTTTCTTTTTGGAATTTTTTCAAAATATTAATGTGCAAACAGAAATGTGAATAACAATTAGATGGAATTGCTAGGGTTAGACTAAGCTAATCCTCCCTTGATTGTTATGAAATGATAACTAACACAGTTCCTACTTCACTTATGACAATCGAATCTTTTCTAATGTACTCAAACCCTAATGTCTTAGGTGGAATGAGCCTAAAATCCCAAATTAAACCATAATGTCTTAGGTGGATTAATCAGAGAAATTGCATTAAGAATAAAGATTCATAAGATTGCAAGCAGCCAACACCTATGTCTAGATTCTTGGACTACTTGGCATATGATTCATGAGCATGCTTTAACATCAACCTTTCAATTGTCTATCAAAGCAACTAATCATTCCTAAGATGATCAAGCCTAGGAAAGCATTAAGCATAGAATCATACACTCATAAAGAAGAAGGAAACTGTATTAAAATCAAGTCATTTTACAACCAAGTTCAGATAGCAATAGTCTAACCCCAACAAAGGGGAGTTTAGCTACACATAATTGAAGACAAAACAAAAGAAAGAGTTACAGAGATGAACAAAGGAGAGAGCTCCATAGAATATTGCACAGCAGCCACAGCAGTAGAGGATCTGTTTTTTTTAGTGTTTTTCTAGATTTCCTTCTATTCCTTGTCGGAAGTTCTTTTATAACTTCGTGGCAGGTCACGGCCGTGACATCCATCACGGCCAGGCGTGGCCGGTTCTGTCTCTTGCAGTTCCGGCAAAATTACTCTTTCGCGAGGCGAGTCTTTCTTCGCGACGCAAGCCCACTTTTTCATGCCGTGATCCCATCACGGCCAAGCCGTGATTGATTCGACTTTTGGTGGTTTTTGGGTCACGGCCGTGATGTACATCACGGCTGGGTCGTGATCGTCTCGACTTTTGGTGGTTTTGGCACAATCAGTCTCGCGTGGCGAGCTATCATTCGCATCGCGAGCCATTTTTTTCACGCCTTGATCTCTATCACGGCCATGCCGTGGATCGCCTCTCGACTTTTGGTGGTTTTGGGTCACGGCCGTGATAGCCATCACGACCAGGCCGTGACAGACTTCGACTTTTGGCCCCCTTTTCTTGGTTTTCAGGCCTTCTCTTCATCTCAGACTTCCTCATGGCTAAAACTTGGGCATTTAATCATAAATCCCCGCAAAACAACACACAATACCACCTTATCCGTTCCAAAGGAAAAACTAAACAAAATCCAACTAAAATGGCCTAACTAAATGCAAATGCATGCAGAAATGTACATGGAAAATGAGGTGAAATCACACTCATCAAAAGCGATTCACACAATTAAAAACAATGATGGAGGCTCAAATTCCTCACCTAGACATTTTTGCAAATTGTTTGACCGAGATACAATTTCTAATGTGTGCACCCCTCCACCCCCAAACTTATCATAAATTAAGCAATCACAATAGAATTTCTTAAAGTTCAATTTTCAATTTTTCACATAGGGATCAAATTTTCGATTTTCAAAACCTAGGGGAAATCATCAATAGTCAACATATATCATGCACCAATCTATGCTAAATTTAATAAAATCCAGCAAAGCTCACCAACACAAGACTCACACACATACGACACAAAGCAACACAAACAAGGAAAACAAAACAAAAACAAAGCAATTGGTTCCCTCCCCCACACTTAAGACATACATTGTCCTCAATGAAAGAACATAAATACAAAATAAGAGTGAGGGAAGGGAGAGGGTGCTCCCTGATCAAGATTGTAGTGTAGGTGGGCGCTTCCAAGGAAAGCTCGTCTACGGTTGCATCTTCAGGCACCGAGCTCTCATGGAATAGCTTCAAGAGCTGCCCATTAACCTTAAAGACCTTGTTGCTACCTGCACTTTTTATCTCTACCGCACCATGAGGGAAAACATCAGTAACAATAAATGGGCCAACCCACTTGGATCGAAGTTTCCCAGTCATCACCTTTAGGCGGGAGTTAAACAATAAAACCTGTTGGCCCACAGAGAATTCCTTCCTAGAAATCATCTTATCATGGACGTGCTTAGTATTCTCTTTATAAATTCAATAGCTTTCATAGGCTTCTAACCTAAGCTCTTCAAGCTGCTGTAATTGGAGTTTTCTTTCAATGTCTGCTTTTTGCATTTCCAAATTACAACTTTTGACCGCCCAATAAGCACGGTGCTCAATTTCTACAGGAAGATGACATGCCTTACCGAACACAAGTCTATAGGGAGACATCCCTATTGGTGTCTTGAAAGCTGTTCTTTGAGCCCAAAATGCATCTTCTAGACGGCGGCTCCAGTCCTTCCTATTTGGCTGCACCACTTTCTCTAAGATCTGCTTGATTTCTCTATTGGAGATCTCGGCCTGCCCATTAGTTTGGGGATGATATGCAGTATAGACTCTGTGCACAACTCCATACTTTTGGAGTAAAGCTTCCATGGTGCAGTTACAGAAATGTGTGCCTTGGTAACTTATGATAGCACGAGGTATTCCGAACCTGCAAAAAATATTGGACCTGACAAAACTTGCAACAACTCTAGAATCATTAGTCCTAGTGGGGATAGCTTCCACCCACTTTGAAACATAATCAACAGCAAGCAGAATATAGAGAAAACCAAAAGATGCAGGGAAAGGACCCATAAAGTCAATTCCCCACACATCCAACACCTCACAGAAAACCATAGGTTGCTGAGGCATTTCACTCTTACGAGTGATGGTTGTACCTGCTATCTGACACTCTTTACAAGTGCGATAAATCTCATAAGCATCCTTAAAAATAGTGGGCCAATAAAAACCTAAGTCTGGGATTTTTCTTGCAGCCCTTTGTGGCCCAAAATGTCCCCCTACTTGAGAAGCATGAGAAAAATGCATAATAGATTCAATCTCATAGTCGGGGACACATCTCCTAATTACCCGATCACTACCAAATTTCCAAAGATATGGATCATACCAAACATAATACTTGGCATCACTCTTGAGTTTGTGAATTTGTGACCTAGTTGCACCTGTCGGAAAAACACCAGCAACAAGATAATTAACAATATCAGCAAACCAAGGAGTTACCCCATGTAACTATAAAAGCTGCTCATCAGGAAAGTCATCATGAATGGGGGAAGGATCTTCATCCCTCTCTATTCTTCTCAAGTGATCAGCCACTAAATTCTCAGCTCCACTTTTATCCTTAATCTCCACACTAAACTCTTGGAGCAACAACATCCACCGAATCAGTGTCGGTTTTGCTTCTGGTTTCTTGAACAAGTACTTTAAAGCTGCATGGTCAGTGAAAACAACAACCTTGGAACCTAGCAAATATGATCTGAATTTATCAAGAGCAAAAACAATAGCTAGAAGTTCCTTTTCAATGGTAGTGTAATTATCCTGTGCAGAATCTAAAGTTCTAGAAGCATAATAAATAACATGGGCAGCCTTGCCCACCCTTTGTGCAAGAACCGCCCCCACGGCATAGTTAGAGGCATCACACATAATCTCAAAAGGGAGGGTCCAGTCGGGAGGCTGGATGATGGGTGTAGAGGTCAATGCTTTCTTCAAGAAATCAAATGCCTTTTTGCAGATGTCATCAAAGTTGAAAATGACATCATTCTTCAACAAGTTTGACAGAGGAAGAGCTATCTTTCTAAAATCCTTTATGAAGCACCTGTAAAAACCTGCATGACCAAGAAAAGAGCGAATCTCGCGAGCGCAAGATGGGTAAGGCAGGGTAGAAATCACCTCAATATTACCCCAAACTTAAACCTTGCTTGTCCCCAAGCAAGCTTAAAACTCAAAAAGGACTCAAGACTTGGCAAGCCTAAAGGAATCAATCGATTTCGCACAAATTTAATGCAACTTTACAAAACAGTGTTTCTCCTATGATCTCCCCCCTACATCAATGTAATCCCCACATTCATTTACTTTAACCATTGAGAACTTCATCATTCATGCAATCATTAGTCTAAGTTGAGGATCAGGGTCACACAAAAAGGAAGATCACCAATTTCAAACAATTGCCTTCCTCACAAGGGCATTTAAAATTTCACTCATTCGCTCAAGTTTGTCAAGGTTATCAACTTTTTCACTCAATTTCACTTATTAAGGGCACTTCCCATGAATTTGATTTTCATCTCAACAATGGTTCCCACGAAAACATGCATGCAACATCAGAAGGTCTTTTAAAGGTTGTAATGGGGCCTGGCTTAGGGTAGGATAATAAAGGATGTTTAGGCTTAAGTCCCTAGGAACTAAGAGAGCATGAGCATTTTACACATTTTCCACTCAAATTCCTTTTTCCATTTTTCTTTTGTCTCGGGTGACTACAGCCTTTTTCCTTGCTCATCTTTTTTTTTTTTTTTTTTTTTTGTTGCCCCTTTTCCTTTGGCAATTTATTTTGAATAATCTTTTTTTTATTGCCTTGAGTTTCAACCTTTATTTTTCTTTTTCTCACCCCAAAATGTCATACCACCTCGTAGCCACCCCAACTTAGTTTCTCACAACCATTCTCTTGCTCACTTCCATGCTCTCCTAATCCTAAGATCGGGTTAACATGGTTTTTCAGATTTCGGCTCGTAATGTAGGGTCATCAAGAAACAATAGGTCAATTGGGCTCAATTTGGCTAACTAGGGAACATGCATTAGGGATGGTTCATTTTAGGCCAAATGGTTTTTTCAAAGAAACTAGCCTAAATCATTTGATGCAACACATAATCATGCAAACCATAAAGAGATTCAAGCAAACTCGGGAAAGTGCAACTTAACAGTGATTCACACATTCAAAAACAGAGTTGGAGGCTCAAATTCCTCACCTGGACATTTTGCAAATTGTTTGACCGAGATACGATTCCTAGTGTGTGCACCCCCCTCACCCCAAACTTATCATAAATCAAGTAATCACAATAAAATTCTCAAGGTTCAATTTTCAATTTTTAAGTGGGGATCAACTTTTCTAATTTCAGAACTTAGGGTAAATCATCAATGTTCAAATAATTCATGCAATCAATCCATGCTAAATTCAATTAACATCCAACAAGCTTGCCGACACGACATTCATACAACAACTCTTGATCTTCTCAAATTATTCAAGAGCGACAACAAAAACAAAAGCACAAACAAAACAAAACAGAAGTTAGGAAAGGAGAGGGATACCTAGCTTGGGTTACCTCCCAAGAAGCGCTTGTTTAACGTCTCGAGCCTGACTTATTACGAAGCATCCACCTGGATCCCATAGTCTGTGGTACATAGGCCAAGAGATGCTCATCATATCAAATCCTCCACCTGGATCCCATGGTTTGTGAAGTAGCCCTCGCAGGAGCAATACCACTCTATTCATTATTCCACCAAGCCTGAGTGTGAAAACTCCATTGACCTCCGTACTGATGAATTCACTTCCTCTCGGGTCAAATGGTGTTTTCACGAGGAAGTGTGCTAGACAAGTGGGAGGGTCTAATTTACTGGGTGTCCACACATGCATGCAAGCCAACATATTTATTTAACGCATCAAAATCAGGTTGCTTGGCAAGCATGGTGGAATCCTCCGCCACTTTATCTTCATCTTGATCTCTACCCCCTTGCTCCAGTGCCTTGTCCTTTGCCAACTCCTCTTCCTTAGGTTGCTCTTCCTCAACATGTGGTTGTTCCGGGGCCATGACACTTGCCAATTTCTTTTCCTCCGGTTGTTCTTCCTCAACATGTGGTAGTTCTTCCTCAACTCCCTGAGAACTAGTTACACCCCAGTCATATCCCAACACCCCATCGCTTCTAGTTGTTATGGCATCGCATTGGTTCTGAGGGTCGTTCTCGGTATCAACTGGGAAAGTCTCTGGGGGACACTCATTTAGTTGTTTTGTGAGATGGGCAATCTGCATCTCTAGATTCTGAAGTGTCACCCCTGTCTGAGTTGCCAACTTATCAATTGTCGCATTCATCTTCTCAAAAGATGTGACTGTAACAGTTGCCAACTTCTCAAGAGCCAACTCCCAAGGTTGTGGTTGCCAATTCTGTTGAGGTTGCTGTTGCCAATTTTGTTGAGGTTGTGGTTGCCAGGCTAGACCATCGTCAACATTACTCCAAGCGACATCCGGATGGTCTCTACTCATATCACCCCAATACTGATTCTGACTCTGATAGTTGTTCTGGGGCACGCTGTCATTATGCCATGGTTCCACATATACTTCAGGGAAGTAGAACGGACAACTCCAAGTGTCATGGTTCCCATCACAATATTCGCAACCCGGAAGCATTCCTACATGTACCTCGCATACAAAACAAGGCAAGACCAAGTGGAATCAAAGAAGTAGAGAGATAGTAGAAAATAAAAAGAAAATAATAAAAATAAAAATAAAAAAATAAGAACAAAAATAACTTAACCAAATATTCAAACTTCCCTAAAAATCAGAAAAACTGGTTGTGCCAATCCCCGGCAACGGCGCCAAAAACTTGTTGTGACTCCGGCAAGTGTACCGGGTCGTCGCAAGTAATAAAAACACGGTAAGTAATTACCGAGGTCGAACTCAAGGATTGGGATACCAATTCGACTAATCCGCGGGAAGTCAGATACGTTCGGTCAAGTTACGGAAGGTGGTTGAGAGAGAGAGAATCGGATCGAAATTCAATTAACAAGTCTAAATAAACTAATTAACTAAAAATCAGAAAACTAAAATGTCCAAGGTCACAAATCCACCTACCCAATATGTACACCCAAGTGATGATGAATTCCTCCCTAGGTTCAATTACAATGTCAACCGGGACCCCTAAATTCTCCTAAATCCACTCTCATGCTCATTAGGACGTATTCGACGATTGGATTAATTACTTGCTAGGTCTCTTAACCCTAATCTCGAATTCTGTTAATTCATGTTCCCTATATGGTTGCACCGATCTCCTATTCACTCTCGTGCAATATTCGATCGATGATTCTAATTCAAGTTCTAAACGCGAATCGCTGACTAAGCCTCATCACGTTAACAAGTCAATCACGCTAGCATATAATTGACACAATCAAATCAGAATTAGAAAACAAGAATTGAATTAAGGAGAAAGACATACATCATATCGGATTTACATCGCCATGGGTGGCTTCATCGTTCCCTGGACGAGGGGATTAGTTCCTCATGCTCATAGACAAGCGATCGGACATAATCTCCATAAGAAAAAGGGAGACGCAGCTCCAAAGAGAAAAGAAACTACCCTAAACGCTACTCTAAACAAGGGAAAACTGGATGCTAACCATCCCCCTCACTCTCGATCCAATGACCTTTAAATAAGGATTCCCGATCTGCGCTCGCTCGCGAGGCGAGCAGCCACTTCGCGAGGCGAGAATTAAAATTGGCGCGCTTTCAATTTGAACTCTCACGAGGCGAAAGTGTGTTCGCGGGCGAGTCTTCAATTTCAGTGTCAGACCTTCATCACGGGTCGGGCCGTGATGGCCTCTCGACTTCCAAGTCTTCATTCACTCTCGAGGCGAGATGTCTCTCGCTGGGCGAGTCTTCAAACCTCAAACTGTTCACTGGCGTAGTCTTCATCACGGCTTGGCAGTGATGGTCTCTGTCTTGCAGGTCTTCATGATTCGCGGGGCGAGAAGAGTCTCGCGTGGCGAGACAGAAATGTTGACTTTTGCTGCTTTGTTGACCATCACTCTCGCGAGGCGAGAATACACTCCCTTGGGCGAGTGTCTCCGGACTTGCAATTTCCACTGCTTGACTTTCCTTGACTCCGGAGCTTCACTTATTTAACCTGAAACAACAAAAGCACCCACAAGCGTAATTCTATCCAAAATAACCTAAAAACTACACAAAAGACGCAAAATGAGTCAAAGTCCAACTTAGGAACAAAACAAGGCAAATTTGGGCGAAAACGAGAGTGAACTCGAATAAATAGGCACATGAACCCTAGTTCATCTAGTCATAAAACTAGATAAGCCAGAGGCTTATCAAGGCATCACACATAATCTCAAAAGGGAGGGTCCAGTCGGGAGGCTGGATGATGGGTGTAGAGGTCAATGCTTTCTTCAAGAAATCAAATGCCTTTTTGCAGATGTCATCAAAGTTGAAAATGACATCATTCTTCAACAAGTTTGACAGAGGAAGAGCTATCTTTCTAAAATCCTTTATGAAGCACCTGTAAAAACCTGCATGACCAAGAAAAGAGCGAATCTCGCGAGCGCAAGATGGGTAAGGCAGGGTAGAAATCACCTCAATATTAGCAGGATCTACTGAAATACCCTTTTCAGAAATAATATGCCCTAAAACAATTCCCTGTTCAACCATAAAATGGCATTTTTCATAATTCAAAACAAGGTCAGTTTCAATGCATCTTTCCAAAACCAGATTCAAACTACTCAAGCATGAATCAAATGAGGAATCATAAACAGTAAAATCATCCATGAATACTTCCATGCAATTCTCAATATATTCAGTAAAAATACTAATCATGCATCTCTGGAATGTGCCAGGAGCATTCCAAAGACCAAATGGCATCCTCCTGTAAGCAAATGTGCCGAAAGGGCACGTAAAAGTTGTCTTTTCTTGATCCTCTGGTGCAATGTGGATCTGAAAGTAACCTGAAAAACCATCAAGAAAACAATAGTGTGATTTACCGGCTAATCGTTCAAGCATTTGATCGATGAACGACAAAGGGAAGTGACCCTTTCTAGTAACCTGGTTCAATCTCCTGTAATCAATGCAAACTCTCCAGCTATTCTGAACTCTAGTGGGAACAAGTTCATTGCTTTCATTTTTTACCACTGTGAGTCCATATTTTTTTGGTACAACTTGCACTGGACTCACCCAATTACTGTCAGAGATAGGATATATGATACCTGCATGCAAGAGTTTTGTTACCTCCTTCTTCACAACATCAAGAATCAAGGGGTTAAGCCGCCTTTGGGGCTGCCTAACTATTTTAGCCCCGTCCTCCAACAGAATCCTATGCATACACCTGGATGGGCTAATACCTGGTATGTCGGTCAAGGTCCAACCAATCGCCTTCTTATGCTTCTTCAAAACCTACAAGAGCTTTGTTTCTTGGTCAGAATCAAGGTTAGAGGAAATTATAACCGGAAGTTTTTCATTCCTCTCCAAATAAGCATATTTCAGATTTTCAGGAAGTGGCTTAAGCTCTAAGGAGGGTGGCTGCTCAATAGATGGTATGTTTGGGGCATCCGTGCTGTCTAGAACTTCAGCTGAATAAACAGCTTCATTTGCACTGTCACTCTGCAAGGCAGCATCAATCTCAGCACAAACAGCACAAAGGTTAGTGCTAGTACAATCAGCACATGAGTAAACATCATCAAAACCAGAAAGAGATGAGAAATCATCAGCCTCAACCAAATCATAATAAGTGTCATCAACAATTTCAGAGAGCAACTCTATTTGAAAAACAGAATGCTCTTCCAAGGGATGCTTCATAGCATCGAAAATGTTGAATTTCGCAACAATGTCACCAAATTCCATGGACATGGTTCCATCGTCAACATCAATCTTTGTTTTCGCCGTTTTCATGAACGGTCTGCCCAGAATGATTGGTGATCTACTTGAATTCGTTTCTCCTGCCATGTCCAGAATGTAAAAATCAGCAGGGAAAATCAGGTCATTGACTTGAACAAGCACATCTTCTACTACTCCAATGGGGCGAGCATTGGTCCTGTTTGCCAACTGAATAGTAAGACCTGTATGCTCCAAAGGACCAAGATCAAGATTGTTGAAAACAGAAGTAGGCATAAAATGAATAGAAGCTCCTAAGTTCAACATGCAATTCCCGGATCCTTGCATTTCTATGGCATTGCCTGATTGAGGGCTGAGACGGTAACCTTTTCAGCTGCAGGTTTAGGTTGAATGATGGCTGAAACATTTCGCCCCAAATTAACTCTCTCATTTCCCTTCAAACTCCTCTTGTGTGTGCACAAATCCTTCAGAAACTTCGCGTATTTTGGAACCTGCTTAATCACATCATGAAGTTGAATGTTTACCGCCACTTTTCTGAATACATCCAGAATCTCTCTCTCCTTGTCTTCCTCGTCAATCTTTTTATTTTTCAGTACTCTTTGTGGGAAGGGAATTGGTGGCACATAGTCTTTCTCAGTCTCAACAACGACAGAAGGTTCAGGTGTTACCTCAACAGTTTTTTTATTTTTTTAGGGGCTGGTTCTGCAACCTTTCCGAATCTCAAAGAAATTGCACTCACATTAGGATTAGGGACATTAGGATTCACTACTGTTTGTGCAGGTAGTTGGTTCGATCCTTGAGCTTGCTGCATGGCATTCATCAAAGTGGCAAGCTGTCCAATTTGTGTCTGCAAAGTATGAATACTAGAATCCGTTCATTGCTGAAATCGGTGATTGTTTGCCGCCGTTTGCTTGACAAGGTCCTCTAGCGAAGGTCCGGAAGGTTCAGAGGTGGTTACTTGGGGAGAGTTCTGTGGTGGTAACATCAGATGTTGTTGTTGTGTGGATGAGTTTCCATACCGAAGGTTTGGATGGTTTCTCCAGTTGGGGTGGTACTTATTAGTGGAAAGGTCAGGAATGTTGTACCTGTTCTGATTGTTGCCTTGATTGTAAAGACTGGCTGCATATGCTTGAGGCAAATCAGTGACCGACACATCTTTCAGAATGGGACATGTATCGGTCAGGTGTTCAGGAGAGGTACAAATACCACACAACCTTGTTGTTTGAGCTTTATCCACTGTCAACTACTTC
The DNA here is from genome assembly GCA_030762895.1 of Sophora flavescens. Taxonomy (NCBI): domain Eukaryota; kingdom Viridiplantae; phylum Streptophyta; class Magnoliopsida; order Fabales; family Fabaceae; genus Sophora; species Sophora flavescens. Next base: position 258,757,254 of record CM061063.1, read on the forward strand.
ACTAAATAAGTAAGCTCATCAAGTTTGGTTTCAAGGTCTTTGTTGGAAGAAGATACATGGATCTCATTCACACCCTTTGTTTCGACAGAATTGTTTCTAGTTGTGAACTGCAGGGAGTTGAGTGTCATGTTCTCAATCAATGACTTGGCAGCAGCTGGAGTCTTATCAACAAGTGCTCCCCCGCTAGCAGCATCTAAGATGTTTCTATACATTGGTACCAATCCCTCATAAAAGTACTGAATAAGCAGTTGCTCGGAAATCTGGTGCTGAGGACAATTGGACACCAACTTCTTAAATCTCTCCCAGTACTCGGCCAATGATTCATTGCCTTGTCTAATACCACATATCTCTTTTCTGATTGATGCAACCCTGGAGGCAGGGAAGTATCTCTCTAGGAAGACTTTCTTCAAATCATTCCAGGTTGAAACGGAATTCGGCTCAAGATAATACAACCAATCCTTCGCAGCACCTTGAAGTGAGAATGGGAAGGCTCTCAGCTTGATATGGTCTTCTGTTATTCCTTTAGGTCTCAAAGGTGTAGAGCAAACAACCTGGAATTCTTTCAGATGCTTATGCGGATCCTCACCTGCAAGACCACTAAACCTTGGCAACAAGTGTATTAAACCAGATTTCAATTCAAAAGGAGCAACGACATCAGCATATTCAATACATAAACCATTGTAATTAACATCAGGAGCAGCAGGCTGTCTTAGTGTTCTTTGATCAGCCATGTTGTCAAAAGCAAGTTCATAATCAGAATCACTATTGCTTGGTGAACTAGTGCTAGCCTGAATTGATCTACGGCGTGTGTACAAGGTTCTCTCAATTTCAGGATCAAAATCAAACAAGTCAGAACAACCAAACCTAGTAGCCAGAACTAATTCAGTAATACATCAACAAATCTGTTAATAACAACAAGAGTCCTCGGCAACGATGCCAATTTTGATCCGCTGTCTCACACGGGTCAAAAACGAGTAATAAAAAAAACTGTAGTCAGGGAACGACAACTCGAGTATCGTATCTCAAAGACTCTTGGATTAGTATTAACCTACGAATCGATTGGGGGGGGGGGGTTAGGTTGAAGATTTGATTAAGAAAACAGTGCAATTAAGTGATTGTGACACCCTAAACTCGGGTCATCACATGGTTACCCGTTTGCGGAAATAAAACTTTATTTGCTGGTTACTTTCGGAAAATAATGTTTTCTCAACGTTCATATTTTCAAAATATGGTGATAAATTTTTTTTTCTTTTAACTTCACAACCACAACAACAACAACATAATCAAATTACATTTAGATACACAAAGTATATAAATCTTACAACTATACTGCCTCATATATTTTCATACCTAAATCAACATCAGTTTTATCTTCAAAACATAATATAATATAATAGGACCTAAGCTGGTCGTAACTAACAGACACTACAGCCAATAGGAGCAGCACAACACGCTTCCAACTAGACAGCCTTCCTCTTCTTGTAGGGATCATACCCCTCGTACGTCTCTGAGATGTGTTGTAAGGGTGAGACACCAATATACGGATTTATCACCATAACTAAATGCGCAACACAAAAGAAGGCACATACACATATACATATTTATAACAACATACTCATTCATATTATATCACATCGTTTATCAATGGGTTTCACACCCCAAACATCAACGTTGAAAAACTATGCATGAACACTTCAAAACATCATCTAACATTCATACCTAATCTCATGAGATATCTCCAACATCGTAATGAGTTGATCAGACTCGATAGTTACAGGCACGCAGCCACAGACACGCAGTCAAAACCCATCTCACACTGTCCAACATCGAGGCACGAGGTGATATCAACGTTGATGGGGCCTCATTGTCCCCCTGGCACAATAAGAACATCTTTATGATCTACCATGACGCCGCATGGTAATCACTGCTTTGATCATGGCACGTCGCGCCAAATGCATGCAATAAAAACCTTTTGTTCTCAACACTTTTCTTTGTGCTATATCTTTATTTGTCAAAGCTCTCAAAAGCTTTCAACTTATCATCGTTTTCAACATCGCATGCTCTCAAAAGCATCATCGTTTTCAACATCGAATGCTCTCAAAAGCATCATCGTTTTCAAATCTTTACAACTTTTATTAACAACACAGGACCTCAAAGTCCGAGTGCTCAATCACAAAGCCCTTAGACCGTTGCAATCAGTCTTAGGTTCGTGGTAATAGAAAACTTCTCAAAACGTTTTAACTTATTTACGTAGATACCCAGTCTACAACACAACGAACCTTAATACCCCGACGTCTCGGTTATTAAGTTCCATAACATCGTTTTACATCGTTTTTGTCTGTGAAAAAAAAATCCAAAATAAGACAACGTCATAAGAACACCAGCACCCCGACATCTCGATTACTAAGTTCTATATCGTCGTTTAGTAAAACTCATTTACAGAAAATCATTTCTACTTGAAAACTCTTTGACTGAAACTTCAGCTTTAAAAATTAAATCAATTCCGATTAAACCTCTTCTCAAAACAAGTACTGCTATTTTTAAACTTTCACCGTAAATAATTTCAAAACTTGTCATCGTTAATCATTTTCCAAGAAAATATTTTTAAAGTCAAACTTTGACTTTTTATTTTATATTATTATTTTATTATTTTTATTTTTATTTTTATTTTTATAAAGTATTTTTGAATATTAATTTCACAAAATAACTTTTTATAATATTTCGGAATTTCTTGCATAAAAATTAGCAGTATTAAAAAAATTTCACGGTTACGCTCTCACCGTGACTCACAAATTTCTTTTACACTGATAAATTATTAAAATAATAATAGTTCTCAAAAACTCATTATTTTCCCAAAATAATATTTTCCACCATTATTATATTCCAACATTTCTCATAAAACGTTGAATATAATTTTCACAACTTATTAAATCTTTTATCTGATTAATCGGTTGTGCACTGACCACTGTCAGGCCTCTCAAACAACATTCAACATTCATCATTCAACAACAACATCATAACTCTATCACCAGGCAGATCATGCATCATAGCAACATAATATACTACTACTACTACAGATAATTCAATAATTTAAAAGTAGATAAATCACCGATACACAGATAAACAACACAACGTAAGCCACATAAACAAATAACCACAACCACATATAATTCATATAAATCACACTACACACAAATAGTTATAGAGAAAAATCCCTCAGGTAAGCTCCCCTTACCTGTTGAAGACTCGAACTAAGGGTTTCAAATAATCTCCCGATTTGATCCGGTTTCCTCCGTCGGCTTTAGGTCAAACCAACTCGATCGATTCCTTCATAACGAATTGCAACCAAAATAAATTAAATCAAACAAAAACATACTTGACCCATGGAGATTAAGGTTCGGCCTCAACAACTTTTCTAGGTTAGGAAAGTTAAAATTTTGTTAACTTAAGGATTTATGATCCATAAGTAACTTAAACATGATTAAGCACTTAACCCAAGATTATGAACCAAGAACATGAACTAAAACTCATCTAGTTCCAAGAACTAGGGTTTTGGCCAAGGGCTGAGTTTGGAGTTAGAAATCTCTAAAATTTCTAAACTCTTGGATTTAATCAACATACAAAACCTAGAGTTAGATTCAAGTGTTTCAAACAACTTTTGAATCATAAAACCAACAAGTGCTCATACCTAGGGTTTCGGTTTTGATGAGATCAATAGGTTAAAGTTTGATTTTTGATCTTCTATATACTTGAATACAAGAACTATCAAGTTATAATCATGAATCAAGGCATGAAATTGAAACAAAACCTAAGAACACAAAGTTAACCTAGGTTCGGCCCAGTCCATATTTTAGGGAAAGAAATTTCTCATGATCTTGTGCTTCTAGATGATGAAAATAGAGATGATTATAAGATCATAGCAATTGGTTTCATGTCAAAAGGATTTTTCTAGAATTAGTTATGAATTTTTGAATCTAGTTCCATGAACTTTGAACAAATGAAGAACATGTTGATCTAAGTCATGAATCTACAAAAGTGATGAAAAGAAATGATTTAAATGACAAGAGAATAAGTTATTACCTCTTGATGATCCAAGAAAACAAAGTTTGGATGATGTTCTTCAAGGTTTTCTTATGGTGTTCTTAAGAAACTTAAGGGAGAAGATGAACATAGTTAGGGTTTAGAACAGTTTTAGTATTTTGAGTAGATCTCTCAACATACTTGTCCGTTTTGGATGATCTTTATGTCGTTGGAAAGAAGAGATAAATATGAACAACTTTCATGTTCAAAGTTTTCCGAGATTCAAAATAGAAACTTGTCAGAATTGCCAATCAAAATCTGACGAATTATGAACTCTTTGGAGAAAAGAACATGAAAATGGAAGAAAATGGCTTAATGAAGAAGACAACCTATTTAAATGAAGAAGAAACCAAACTTAATGAAGAAGGCATTGGAGCCGTGGGTTTTGGGCAAGAGTTGGTCAACTTTTTTCCAATGGCATTTGTTTGAAATTGTCATAAAAAAAAAGGGCAAAATGGTCATTTCATAGGAAAATTTCACTTTGTCATAAATGTGCCATTATGGCCATTATGACTCGGATAAGCTCGTCATAAATACTCGGCAAATCGGTCAAATCCATCATCTCTGCTACGTTGCCGACTCCTCGATTCATCTGGCGCAAGCTTTTCCTAGAGACATCTCGACTTATACGCCCGCAACAAATATAATATTTTAATTTTTTTACCAAAATTTTCAAAACTTCCAGTATCGTAGTAAATACGATAAAAACATTTTTCATCTCGTTCACGACTCAAAATTAGGTCTTCTGAGCAGTAAACTTTTACTGTCAGTGAAAACACAGAAAACGGTAGATCGGCTTCCGTCTGAATTTTCAACCAAAAACTTCCCCGTAACCTTATAAAAAAAAGTATAACAAGGAAATGACCTTGGTTTATCCAAAATCATTTTTTCTGTCTTGGATAAAAATATATATTTATATATTTATTACCGATATTACGAAGCAGCGAAAATCGGGGTGTTACATTACTACCCCACTTAAAAAAATTCGTCCTCGAAATTTCGTCACTCGAAACTTAAACAGAATTTTGTAATCCCATCTTAACCATAAAATTCTACATTGCCCTACACATCATCTTTCCTCTTATTCTATATTCTATAACACAATTTATTCTTATGTCATTTCTATATATCCGTACTATCCTCAAAATTTCATCAGAGTCTATCACACTCGAAAAAAACAAAATCGAAACTTAATCACTTCTTTTATCAACATGGTTCTACCAGAAACATTATTCAAATCATCTAACTCTGAATATTATCACTAATACCAACAATATCTACACAGCACCACGTATCAATTCCCTACTCAAAATATTTAATCATAGTCTTAATTTCTCTTCATTATAATTCACCACTCCAATTTGATATTACCTAACACATCTCATCCTCAAAATAATCTCATTGCATATCTTAATGCAATTAAACCAAAAGGGATTATATAATAAAATTGTCTAATCCTTAGCTTTCGAGCTTTCCTAGCAACTTAATTTTACTCAAGAACTTCTCTTTTCCGTTCACATTCAACTTAGGTAAAACTACCATAGACATCTTTCTATAATTCCTTCCAATCTTAACGATAATCATTTTATCATTATCCTGGTTCCTTTAGCAAACTCTACCTCGATCATAACAAAATCTGCCGAAATCATCTTACTTACTGATATTACTTCTGAAAATTCTCAAATTACTAATCACATCTACACCTCAATAAAAATTCATTCACCTCTTGTCATGCTTAGGTATTACACTTACTCTCAGCTAACCTTCTAAGGATCAATTCCTTTCTTCTTTATCCATCTAACTTAGGATGATAAGCTGAACATTAACTTCAACTTGGATCTTAACACTTAGATGTAACTTTAGCCCAACACTCGAAGTAAGCCTTGCTCAGAATGATGTTGGAAAATTCTTTATCACGTTGGATCAGTCCTCTGATACACGCCTCTGTTGGTTTTTCCATTACATCGTGGACCTAAGCATGTAAAAAGATGTCGACTCCGTCAACCTACTCACAATAATCTGAAAAGAGATTTTCAAGACAAGAATTTTCTTGATTTTGCTTTCACAAGAAAACACAAAGAATAATTTGACCAATCTAAAAGATACAAGTGTCCAATATGTAAAAAGATTCTTCAATAGGTTCGTGAGTGTAAAAATGCATGGCCAATACATGTTTACAAACATGACTCTAATAAAGTTTCTTTCTTCACAAGAACTATACAACGATTTTAAAAAACATCAGTCTGAAAAAATTTAGACTGGATCACTTCCATCAAAAGTAAAAGTGAGTCGACTAAGTCTCATCAAGAAACTTCTATCATCAAGAATTCCCATCTGTCGCATAACTCAAGAAATACTCATAATACATTCCCAAAGAAGTATAAAAATATCTAGACTGTCAGAACCAAAGTCAAGATAGATTTTAAATCAAGGTCAGAAAAATGAATTTGGCATGTACAAAACGTACCGCTATGATTGTCTAATACAACCATAGGAATTTGAAAAGCAATTTGTCCATAAGGAACAATTTTTCTGAATCCTGAGACCCTCATCTAAGGTTGAAGATTTAAATCTATTCGCCTTGGTTTCTCACAAGCACAATGGTCTTTTATGACGCACTTAGTATGGTCATCCTGAATCAGTACGATTCCTGATGACTTGGTCAATCACTCAGACACACGAACAGTTGATCTTTCCTCATATGCTGAGTTTACAGTACAAAATCTTTAATAAGTCCTAACTCCAATCTGGTGGTAACTTGTTCTCAAGTCGATCCTTGAATATAGAACAACTCCTTGTGAGGGATCTGTAACACTTGGTACAGAAGTCTCTCATACTCCTCGTGACTCTTAGAGTAAACGAGAACATCATCGATGAAGATGATGACTTACTTATCGAGAAATGGACCAAAATTCCATTTCTTGAAGTCTAACCCAACTAACCTTGTTGGCGATATGCTACACAAAGCGATTGAGATCTGGCTAAATCTAGAAACTAGATCAATCAGAAACTCAACATTCGTCCGTCCGTACAAACTTGGGACATTCTCAGAAAATTTTCCCTAAAAACTTTCAATGACAGGTACCTTATTCAAATGTCTGATACCGTCCTAAGGAATAAACGAATGTATCAACATGAACATAAGTACCCTTTACTAAACATGAGTTCTCACAAGGTCTCAACCCAATCGGAACCCACCAAACATACTTACTTGTGTGTCAACACACATTGTTTCAATCAAGAAACAATTCAAACAAGGTTCAACCAGAGATCACACAACAAAAACCTAACAGACCTATTCCCCAACATTCCCGAAAGACTCGACCAGCTCTGATACCACTAATGTGACACCCTAAACTCGGGTCATCACATGGTTACCCGTTTGCGGAAATAAAACTTTATTTGCTGGTTACTTTCGGAAAATAATGTTTTCTCAACGTTCATATTTTCAAAATATGGTGATAAATTTTTTTTTCTTTTAACTTCACAACCACAACAACAACAACATAATCAAATTACATTTAGATACACGAAGTATATAAATCTTAGAACTATACTGCCTCATATATTTTCATACCTAAATCAACATCAGTTTTATCTTCAAAACATAATATAATATAATAGGACCTAAGCTGGTCGTAACTAACTTGAACACTACTGACCAATAGGAGCAGCACAACACGCTTCCAACTAGACATCCTTCCTCTTCTTGTAGGGATCATACCCCTCGTATGTCTCTGAGATGTGTTGTAAGGGTGAGACACCAATATACGGATTTATCACCATAACTAAATGCGCAACACAAAAGAAGGCACATACACATATACATATTTATAACAACATACTCATTCATATTATATCACATCGTTTATCAATGGGTTTCACACCCCAAACATCAACGTTGAAAAACTATGCATGAACACTTCAAAACATCATCTAACATTCATACCTAATCTCATGAGATATCTCCAACATCGTAATGAGTTGATCAAACTCGATAGTTACAGGGACGCAGCCACAGACACGCAGTCACAGACACGCAGTCAAAACCCATCTCACACTGTCCAACATCGAGGCACAGGTGATATCAACGTTGATGGGGCCTCATTGTCCACCTGGCACAATAAGAACATCTTTATGATCTACCATGATGCCGCATGGTAATCACTCGTTTGATCATGGCACGTCTGCCAAATGCATGCAATAAAAACCTTTTGTTCTCAACACTTTTCTTTGTGCTATATCTTTATTTGTCAAAGCTCTCAAAAGCTTTCAACTTATCATCGTTTTCAACATCGAATGCTCTTAAAAGCATCATCATTTTCAACATCGAATGCTCTCAAAAGCATCATCATTTTCAACACCGAATGCTCTCAAAAGCATCATTGTTTTCAACATCGAATGCTCTCAAAAGCATCATCGTTTTCAACATCTTTACAACTTTTATTAACAACACAGGACCTCAAAGTCCGAGTGCTCAATCACGAAGCCCTTAGACCGTTGCAATCAGTCTTAGGTTCGTGGTAATAGAAAACTTCTCAAAACGTTTTAACTTATTTACGTAGATGGACAACACAACGAACCTTAATACCCCGACGTCTCGGTTATTAAGTTCCATAACATCGTTTTACATCGTTTTTGTCTGTGAAAAACAAATCCAAAATAAGACAACGTCATAAGAACACTAGCACCCCGACATCTCGGTTACTAAGTTCTATATCGTCGTTTAGTAAAACTCATTTACAGAAAATCATTTCTACTTGAAAACTCTTTGACTGAAACTACAGCTTTAAAAATTAAATCAATTCCAATTAAACCTCTTCTCAAAACAAGTACTGCTATTTTTAAACTTTCACCGTAAATAATTTCAAAACTTGCCATCGTTAATCATTTTCCAAGAAAATATTTTTAAAGTCAAACTTTGACTTTTTATTTTATATTATTATTTTATTATTTTTATTTTTATTTTTATTTTTATAAAGTATTTTTGAATATTAATTTCACAAAATAACTTTTTATAATATTTCGAAATTTCTTGCATAAAAATTAGCAGTACTAAAAAAATTTCACGGTTACGCTCTCACCGTGACTCACAAATTTCTTTTACACTGATAAATTATTAAAATAATAATAGTTCTCAAAAACTCATTATTTTCCCAAAATAATATTTTCCACCATTATTATATTCCAACATTTCCCATAAAACGTTGAATATAATTTTCACAACTTATTAAATCTTTTATCTGATTAATCGGTTGTGCACTGACCACTGTCAGGCCTCTCAAACAACATTCAACATTCGTCATTCAACAACAACATCATAACTCTATCACCAAGCAGATCATGCATCATAGCAATACAATATACTACTACAGATAATTCAATAATTTAAAAGCAGATAAATCACCGATACACAGATAAACAACACAATGTAAGCCACATAAACAAATAACCACAACCACATATAATTCATATAAATCACACTACACACAAATAGTTATAGAGAAAAATCCCTCATGTAACCTCCCCTTACCTGTTGAAGACTTGAACTAAGGGTTTCAAATAATCTCCCGATTTGATCCGGTTTCCTCCGTCGGCTTTAGGTCAAACCAACTCGATCGATTCCTTCATAACGAATTGCAACCAAAATAAATTAAATCAAACAAAAACATACTTGACTCATGGAGATTAAGGTTCGGCCTCAACAACTTTTCTAGGTTAGGAAAGTTAAAATTTTGTTAACTTAAGGATTTATGATCCATAAGTAACTTAAACATGATTAAGCACTTAACCCAGGATTATGAACCAAGAACATGAACTAAAACTCATCTAGTTCCAAGAACTAGGGTTTCGGCCAAGGGCTGAGTTTGGAGTTAGAAATCTCTAAAATTTCTAAACTCTTGGATTTAATCAACATACAAAACCTAGAGTTAGATTCAAGTGTTACAAACAACTTTTGAATCATAAAACCAACAAGTGCTCATACATAGAGTTTCGGTTTTGATGAGATCAATAGGTTAAAGTTTGATTTTTGATCTTCTATATACTTGAATACAATAACTATCAAGTTATAATCATGAATCAAGGCATGAAATTGAAACAAAACCTAAGAACACAAAGTTAACCTAGGTTCGGCCCAGTCCAGATTTTAGGGAAAGAAATTTCTCATGATCTTGTGCTTCTAGATGATGAAAATAGAGATGATTATAAGATCATAGCAATTGGTTTCATGTCAAAAGGATTTTTCTAGAATTAGTTATGAATTTTTGAATCTAGTTCCATGAACTTTGAACAAATGAAGAACATGTTGATCTAAGTCATGAATCTACAAAAGTGATGAAAAGAAATGATTTAAATGACAAGATAATAAGTTATTACCTCTTGATGATCCAAGAAAACAAAGTTTGGATGATGTTCTTCAAGGTTTTCTTATGGTGTTCTTAAGAAACTTAAGGGAGAAGATGAACATAGTTAGGGTTTAGAACAGTTTTAGTATTTTGAGTAGATCTCTCAACATACTTGTCCGTTTTGTATGATCTTTATGTCGTTGGAAAGAAGAGAGAAAGATGAACAACTTTCATGTTGAAAGTTTTTCGATATTCAAAATATAAACTGGTCAGAATTGCAAATCAAAATCTGACGAATTATGAACTCTTTGGGGAAAAGAACATGAAAATGGAAGAAAATGGCTTAATGAAGAAGACAACCTATTTAAATGAAGAAGAAACCAAACTTAATGAAGAAGGCATTGGAGCCGTGGGTTTTGGGCAAGAGTTGGTCAACTTTTTCCAATGGAATTTGTTTGAAATTGTCATAAAAAGACAAGGGCAAAATGGTCATTTCATAGGAAAATTTCACTTTGTCATAAATGTGCCATTATGGCCATTATGACTCGGATAAGCTCGTCATAAATACTCGGCAAATCGGTCAAATCCATCATCTCTGCTACGTTGCCGACTCCTCGATTCATCTGGCGTAAGCTTTTCCTAGAGACATCTCGACTTATACGCCCGCAACAAATATAATATTTTAATTTTTTACCAAAATTTTCAAAACTTCCAGTATTGTAGTAAATACGATAAAAACATTTTTCATCTCGTTCACGACTCAAAATTAGGTCTTCTGAGCAGTAAACTTTTACTGTCAGTGAAAACACAGAAAACGGTAGACCGACTTCCGTCTGAATTTTCAACCAAAAACTTCCCCGTAACCTTATAAAAATAATTATAACAAGGAAATGACCTTGGTTTATCCAAAATCATTTTATCTGTCTCGGATAAAAATATATATTTATATATTTATTACCGATATTACGAAGCAGCGAAAATCGGGGTGTTACAGTGATTATCAATAAGCTAAAATGATTAGTCTACTATTTCGGTTTCCCAACTATCATTGATTCACATACTTTCCATGCCCTAAGCGGATTCTAATCCCTTTTCGACTGTAGCACCAATTCAACAAGCGCAATTGACTCTACGAGATATATGTTCCTTATTCCGAATTAAGCAAACAGATTGAAGCTCTCATGAATTAAGCAAACACGATCGAACACACGCGGATTAAGCAAACGCGATCAAGGTAAAGGAACATATGATCATCGAAATTAATCAATACTTATTCTATATAACTTGAATTAAGCAAACAAGACATATAGCATGATATTGAAAGAGATAAGCAAATTGATTGGGAATTATGGAACCTCAAGTGTCGGCGGAAACCGATTACAGCAGACTAATCCCTGGTGATTAGTTCTCCATCACAAACATAATAAAAACCCTAGAAATAATTTGTAAAAATAGTGAAAGACTGGTGTTCTTTCTATCTGCCTTTGATCCTTTTTATAGATCAGGCGCGCGTCACGGCGTGATGGCCATGACGTATTTTGCCAAGGGCGTGCATTAAAATTCTAGTCTGTCACGGTCGTGATCAATTCTGATCTTCAGGGTCTTCTCATCACGCCCGTGATGGCTATCACGACTGGGCCGTGTTGCTTTCTGGTCTTCATGGGTAGCTCATCACGGTCGTGACCAGTATCACAACCTGGGCATGATGGCTTCTGCTTTTAAGTGTCCTTCCCTTTTTGCTCTTCTTATTAACCAGAAAATATGAAATAGCAGTGAATGCTTTATTTGACTCAAAATTAACTAAAATATCCTAAAACTACTTAAGAGACTCAAATGTTGCTTGAGGACAATTAAATCCAAATTTGGGTGAAAACGAGATTAAACTCGAATAATTAGTACAAAAACCATGGTCTTACTAGTTACAAAACTAGATGAGCCAGAGGCTGATCAACGACCTCAAAGATTAGAAAAATTTCGCCATAGCTTATTACACTCGAAACAAATTATCAAAACTTAATCACTTCTTGCCTCAAAATTAGTTCGCTAGAAAAACTTCTTCAACACGTTATCCTCACGACGAACATGAAGTTCAACATTAACTCTACCACATATATCAACTTTCAACCCAAAGCACACAATTGTAGTCTCAGTTCCCTTTTGACTTATTCCACCAATTTACAAATGAAGTTTGTAAAGTTATTGAGTTTGAAGCATTGCTGGCCCACTTGAAGAATGAATAATTACATAAAAATGAAATTAAAAGCCATTAGAAGAAGGCCAAGTGAAAAAGTAATGTACACGACCATATGATGATGATAAAATGGGTCTTTGAATAGGAAAGTGTAACTTGTGCAAATAGAGTAATTATAGGGGCAGCGTGAGCAACGTTACAAGGAAAAAAAATAAGAGGGCGTTAGAGAGAAAGTGGCACTGAAAAAATGAGCCGCACAAAAAGAAGAGAGGAATAGGAATTTCAGAGAGAGTTGAAGCTGGAAAGCAGAGACTCAAGATGGTCTGCTTGTCTTCATCTTCTTCATTTGATTTTTCCTTTTTAATTATGTCTAGCTAATTTTCTGTTGTTAGAGGTAGATGGAATTGCTTAGATAACTTGGTTTGATTCTGGATAATTACTTGTTCTGGTTTGTTTAATTTCAAGAGTATATTCACTGTTTTCATGTTTATATACTGTGTGAATTTGCAATTGGGAAATTCGAGTTCATAATCGCTGTTTGTGAATAAACGATTTGTGCGTGTTACTTAGGAATAAGAACACAACCAAATTAACTTTTTTGAGTGGAAATCTTTCGTAATGCTTCTGCTATTTATCTAATACTCAAGGAATTGAATTAGTAACTTAGACAGAAAGGTTTATTCACCTATGGAATTAGGGGATAAATTACAAAACTCAGTTTCTTGAAATTGGATAAACTGTTCAAGTTAATTTCCAGGATTGAATAAGTAGGACAGGCAGGGAAATCGATCTTCTAGCAATTTCTTCTTTGATTATTAAAAAACCAATTTCCTGTGTTTTATTTTCTCACTTGAAAAATACCAAAAATATTTTCTGTTCTTTTTTAAGTTGTTGTTCTGACTTATTGGCGAAAGCCAATTTCAAACCATTCAGTCGCTCAAACGAAGTTGAGTTGGTACATTAGTAGTTAACGATTCAATCCCTGAGGACGATATTTTTACTACTACAAAGCGATTTGGTGCACTTGCCAATTTTGCTTAACAAGTTTTTATGGCGCCAAAAACTTGTTGAGCAAAATTGGCAAGTGCGCCAAATCGCTAACTGTAGTAATAAAAATATCATCCTCGGGGATTGAACCGTTAACTACTAACGTGCCAACTCAATTTCGTTTGAGCGACCGAATGGTTTAAAATTGGTTTTCACGAATAAGTAAGAACGGAAATTTAACAAGGAACATAAAATATTTTTGGTATTTTTCAATTGAGAAAATTAAGCAACAGAAAATTGGTTTTTAATGATCAAGAAAAGTTTGTTAGAGGATTGATTTCCCTGCCATTCCTACTTGTTCAATCCTGGAAATTAACTTGAACAGTTTATCCAATTTCAAGAAACTGAGTTTTGTAATTTATCCCCTAATTCCTTAGGTGAATAAACCTACCTGTCTAAGTTACTAATTCAATTCCTTGAGTATTAGATAAATAGCATAAGCGTTAAGAAAGATTTTCACTCAAAAAATTAATTTGGTTGTGTTCTTATTCCTAAGTAACACACGCAAATCGTTTATTCACAAACAGTGATTATGAACTTGAATTTCACAATTGTAAATTCATACAGTAGATAAACATGAAAACAGTGAATAAACTCTTGAAATTCAACAAACCAGAACAAGTAATTATCTAGAGTCAAAACAAGTTATCTAGGCAGTTCCTTCTACCTCTAACAAAATAAAATTAGCTAGACATAATAGAAATAGAACAAACTCCGGAAGAAGATGAAGGCAAGGTAGTCATCATGAGTCTCTACTCGTCCGCTTCAACTCTCTTGATTGCTCCCTTTTCTCCCCCTCAAAAATGTATAGTTCTCTCTATATTTTTCCCCGTGCGGCTACTGTTCTTTTCCCACTGTGCGGCTCGTTGCTGTTCTGATCTTTTTTTACTATGGTACGGCGCTGCCCTCCTTCTTATTGTGCGGCTTTCTTTTTTCAATCTCTTTGGCCGTTGCACGTGTGGACCAATTTCATGACTTGATTTCAAACCAATCCTATATGAATTGGTTTCCAATTCATTCAGCAGTCAGCAAAGCTTCACGTGGGCTTCATTGCCCCAAAATCTCCTTTTTAGTTAATAATGAACCCACCTCCAATTGGACATTCTTCATAATCAATCTCCCTTTTATTTTTAATTTCCTACAAAAATAAATAAGTAAAAATACTATTAGATTAACTCTAAAAACATGATAGTAAACTAAAATATTCAAAATATTATTAAAAACTAAATTAGCTAAACTTAGGGACAAAACTCAATCAATCGACACAATTGGGGGCAAAAATCCATTTAATAAGCACACAAAAATCACATAATCTAGAAGATTATCAGTCGTTTTGGGCGAGTTTGGGCTTCACTCTCAGTATTAGTGGGTTGAGTATGTTGTGTGTCTGCTTGTCCAGGTCCATGGTCAATGAGGGTCGTATCATCCCCTCCCCCCTCCCTCCCTCCTGAAAAGCACCTTCTCCTGAAGGAGAAAAGATGGGTAAGCAGCACAGAATTCAAAATAGTTCTCCCATGTTGCTTCCTCTAATGGGCAACCATGCCATTGGACCAGAATTTGAGATTGAGGTTTGCCCTGAACCAGAATGGAGCGAGTGGCACAAATGGCCAGAGGTGTCTCAATTGGTCTGCTATCTCGACTCTCTAGTGGTAGTTCTCTCACAGGAAACTCAGCTGAACCACAAAAGGGTTTGAGAGTGGAGATGTGAAATACAGGGTGAATACGACTCCCCTCCGAAAGGCCGAGGCAATAAGCCACAGAACCTACATGAGCTACAACCGGAAATGGCCCATAGAAACATTTAGAGAGTTTATGGTGGTGATTAAGAGCAACAGATATCGGACGTGAGTATTAGCTGTCATTTGCCATGCGATGTTGAGTTTCTAAAAGGTTGGCCTTAAGAGTTCGATGTAACTCATCATGGGTAATCAAAGCCTCATCAAGAGCTTGGATTGAAGTAGAGCCCCACTAGTAACTCATCATGGGTAATCAATGGACTTCTACCCTGAAGAGCTTGAAATGGGGACATCTTGAGAACAATGTGATAGCTTGTATTATAATGGAATTCTTCCCAACCCAAAAAAGAAACCCACGAGTTTGGTTTTGGGTTGTGTAAAAGTGTGAAGATATTGTTCTAAGCCCTGATTCACTACCTAGGTTTGCCATCCAGTTTGTGGATGATAGGCACTGCTCATCTTCAATTGGGTGCCACTGATTTCAAACAATTTGTGCTAGAATGCACTGACAAAAACAGTGTCACGATCAGATACAATCGAACGGGGAAAATCGTGATGGCGGACCACCGTGTCAACAAACATTTTAGCCACCTTCACTATAGTAAAAGACGATGGCAAAGCCCCATTTTAACCACCATGATAACAGTGATGCCTTTGGATGAGGGAATTCCCGTCACAAAGTCCATAGCCACATCTTCTCAAACTGATTCTGGAATCAGTAAGGGTTTCAAGAGGTCCGTTAGAACTTAGGTAGACTACTTGATTTACTGAAAAATAAGGCAAGGTACCACATAAGATTCTACAGATCTGCGCATGTGAGGCCAAAAAAAATTTGGCAGCCAATCAAACCAAAGTCCTTTTTATGCCCACGTGCCCCCCACTTAGAGTGTCATGAAATTCACGAATAAGTTGCTCACATAATGGAGATTGAGGGATCACCATATATCTGCCCTTAAACACTATCAAACCACGAAGCACAACATACCGAGGTGGCAGAGTACCATGTTGCTGTTGTTGATGGAAAGCCAGCAAATAAGGATTTGTAGTGTTCTCTTGTTGTAATTTCTGCAGTATATCAAAAGTAGGTCCAAAAACCAGAGTAAGAAAAGAAGCTAGCATATGATTCAGTATGCCGGGGTGGCCACTCAGAAGGAACTTATAGGGAAATTCGAGGCCTTAAAGCCATTGATTGGCCTTTTAGAAGAAGGACATCCCTTAGCCTTGAAAGATGTTGCTTCAGCGATTTTCACTTTAGGTGTCAATCATGAGAACAAGGCAAGAGCGGTAAAGAATGGAGCAGTACGGGTGATTGTGAAGAAGATCAAGGACCGAATCCATGTCGACGAATTACTAGATATCCTTGCACTTCTTTCATGTCACCAGAAGGTTGTTCAGGACATTGAAGAGCTTAGAGTTGTTCCTAGGTTGCTAAGCATTATCCGAGAGAGTTCCTATGAACGTAACAAGGAGAACTGCGTAGCAATCCTTCAAGCTATTTGTCTGTATGATAGGTCCAAGTTGAAGGAAATAAAGGAAGAGGAGAACACCAACAGACCAATATCTGAGCTTTCACAGAATGGAACATCAAGGGATAAGAGAAAAGCTAGTGGAATTCTTGAGAGACTTAACAGGGTTGTTATATCACACACACTGCATAATGTCCCTTGAGTCCTCTTTCAAGGTACATTGGTATATTTTTCATCTGTTCCAGACTTTTTAAGTTGTTGAAAGTTAAAATATTCTGCAATTCTGTCTCATCCCCAATTGTGTACATTCTTTCTTTCTCAACAAAGCCATTCTCGTGTTCATGATTAGTTAGTGACGGAATAAAAGTGAAGCCATTTGCTCTTTGTTCAAAAACTTCTACAAGGGACTTCATTTAGTAATGTTTATTTCATCCCAATTTTTACTTTCTTTTGTGTTACAGAAAATAAGACTAATAAAAGATAAACAAATTTAGTTAAAGCCTTTATGGTTTCATACATTGAATGGTACTACTGCATTGCAAATGTTAAACCAATCATGACTAACGCCAACTTGAACACGGCCTAATTATGCCTAATCAATCACATTCCTTGCTAATATTGATGGAAAATAATAGATTCATTGTCAATATATGGATTCACCATTAATGTAACAACAACACACTTCTATTATTTATTATAGGTGAAGAACAACACACCATTTATTTTACATTTTTACTAATGGGATCATGAATGCGTTTCTTGAAATGATTTTGTATATATTTTTTTACCTTGTCATTGGTATGAACTATTCACCATCGTAAATAATGACTAATCCGATGGAGACTTGGACAACATTTATGAGTTGCCTCCTCCCAATCAGTTTTCTCTGTATACAAGAGTTATAGATTGAGCTCTTGACCACTTGCTTGAGTGACCCGAACTCATTACTACTCGGACCAATTACATGTTGGTAAATGTTTTTATATATCTGATAATATATTTTGTTAGAGGGGAAACTAGAGAGATATCGAAATGGACAAATTTCAATTATATTGAAAGGAAAAGAAATGCATGATGGATAAAGGCAATCCAGGCAAGGTGAAGAAGATGCTGGATATCCTATTATCCTTTATGAATTTTGATAAAAGCTAGCTCATAAAAATGGGAACATCCTTAAAGATCAAATGAATTTATTCAAATATGTATTTAACGATTGTATAACAAATTATTTTCAACCAGAAGGGGTTGGTCTAGTGGAGCATGACAGGGTCTCGTATCTGACAGGTTGCATGTTCGAAAATTCTTTTGTAAGTGCTCATAGAGTCTAAAGCTTTTTGCCCCCTTGGACTGGGGCACTATCCCGTCACCCTAATTTTTATTTCACAAAAAAATACAAAGTTATTTTCCAAAAAAGTTCATAAGATTCTGCCATTAATTTAAAAGATGTCTCTTATGAAAGGCCAAAATAACATTTCACAACATGGATATAAATTGAAATTATGTTTTTTAAAGTGATGCAGTCACATTATATAGATTATGATACATAACAAAACAGTTAAATTTTGTAAAAAAAAACAGTTAAATATTCATGTGCATAGAAAAAATATTATTTGAGAGGGTCCCATTAAAGCAACTGACCGCACTTCGGAAGATTAGTTTTTCACCAATAAGAGGAAAGATATCCTCGAAAATCTTAAAAAAATATAGTAAAGGTCATTGAATGTAATGTTACCGTTTCTCTATTGGTTGCTGACTGTAATTAGAAAGAGATCTCTTGTTATTCCTTTTTCCATTAGTAAAAAGTTTTCTATCGTGAAAAAAAAAGTAGTGTCGAAATTACACTTTTAACATAACTTTTTTTTGGAGCCCAAATTTTAGAACATGCTATGACCAATTGACAAAAATATTTTAAAAGGACAAGAGACTAATTGAGCCCATATTTGTAAGGATGAAAACATCCTTTCAAAAACCTTTATTACTCTCATAAACCACTTAAAACAACTTCATTTCAAATGGATTTTTGAATTCTTTCTACAAGATGTGTTTACAATTTTCTTTCTTTTTTTTTGGTAACCATGATATAGGTACGAAGTATCCACCACCGTTAGCAGTGACTAATCTCACTCGGGTAACCTGTTGGGCACACAAGGTGGGTTCTCCCCTCCCAACCCGGTTTTCTCCAGACACAAGAGTCAAGATTCGAACCCCTGACCACTTGCTTAAAGTGTCCAAGTCCCTTACCACTTGGACCAACCATATGTTGGTACCACTTTCTTTCAAAAGCTGATGCATGTGCAAAAAATTATGTCTCCTTCCAAATGAGTCAAATGCACATTAGAGAAATATTTTTTGCCATCACATAAGAATTGAAAAGGTGTATTGTGTGTTTGGATGAGCATTTGATAAACATGATTTTGGATGTAATTGATTTGGTTATAATCGAGTTTGAAGTGAAGTAATTTATATTTGGATGTTTTCATTCTAAAATCAAATTTGATAAAAAAAAACTTAGTGTAAAATTTTCAACCCAACGCAAAAGTTACCTTTTGTAGTTTCTACTCAAAATCACTTTTGAAAGCAAAATCAATTTTACCCGACAGTAATCGAACACCTCATTTTTACTGAAATCAGGTTTGATAGGAAGCAGAATCAATTCTAGAGATTTCAAACGTGAAACCAAACATACACTTAAGAGTCACAACATGCATGTTGGAACATATACATGGTAATTGGGATGTGTAATCAAAACTTATTAAAAACAACAAAAAAGAATTAAATGAAAGGAAATGTTGGAGAAAAATATTGTAGTAAAGGAAGAACTTAAAATCATTTAAGTACAACTTTCAAAAAAAATTATTTTGAATTAAAATAAAACATGACAAAAGGGGAAGACCATCACCCTCGAGGTCGAGTCCAGCGATACCATCGACAACGTTAAAACTAAGATTCAGGGCAAAGAAGGAATTCCGCCAGATCAGCAGAGATTTATCTTCGCCGGAAAACAGCTCGAAGATGGCCGTACCCTCGTCGATTACAACATCCAGAAAGATTCAACATTGCATCTTGTTTTGAGGCTTCGTGGTGGCATTATTGAGCCATCTTTGATGGCATTGGCCAGGAAATATAATCAGGAGAAGATGATCTGCCGCAAGTGTTATGCACGTTTCCATTTGGCAATCAACTGCAGGAAAAAGAAGTGTGGACACAACAACCACCATGTTGTACAAGTCCATTTGGCAGCACGAGGGTGTAAACGTGCATAACAGTTGCGTCATGTCATCTTGTCCTGATTATATTTCCTTTTGTTTTGTTGTTGGGCAGGACCAAAAGTGAAACTTGGAACTCATCGGGTTACGCTTTCGATGCCATTGTATAACCTAACCGTATAATTCTTGTGATTTGATAAAGATGATTTGAATTCTTGAATGAAATCTAAGGGTAGTATTTATGAACAAGTTTAGAGTAAATCACTTACATTATTTCTATGGGCGCACCATGTTGAGTTTAGATTAAACCAACTAAATTAATCATATGGGCGCCCATGTTTTAGGTATGTATGACAAAACCATGGGCGTAAACAAGGATGGTAAGATTAGCCCACGGTTTTGTTATTTTTCGAAAGCGGATTGAAATTTTTTCCTTTGATTTAATTCTTTTTTGTTGTTTTTAATAAGTTTTGATTACACAGCCCAATTACCATGTATCTGTTCCAACATGCATGTTGTGACTCTTTAGTGTATGTTTGGTTTCACGTTTGAAATCTCTAGAACTGATTCTGCTTCCTATCAAACCTGATATCAGTAAAAATGAGGTGTTTGATTATTGTCGGGTAAAATTGATTTTACCTTCAAAAGTGATTTTGAGTAGAAGCTACAAAAGGTAGCTTTTGCATTGGGTTGAAAATTTTACACTAAGTTTTTTTTTTATCAAACTTGCTTTTAGAATGAAAACACCCAAAAAAAAAGTTTTCTTTTATCAAACTTGCTTTTAGAATGAAAACATCTAAAATATTTTTGTCAGTTGGTCATAGCATGTTATAAAATTTGGGCTCCAAAAAAAAGTTATGTTAAAAGTGTAATTTCGACACTACTTTTTTTTCACGATAGAAAACTTTTTACTAATGGAAAAAGGAATAACAAGAGATCTCTTTCTAGTTACAGCCAGCAACCAACAGAGAAATGATAACATTGCATTCAATGACTTTTACTATATTTTTTAGATTTTCAAGGATATCTTTCCTCTGATTGGTGAAAAACTAATCTTCCGAAGTGCGGTCAGTTGCCTTAATGGGACCCTCTCAAATAATATTTTTTCTATGCACATGAATATTTAAAGGTTTTTTTTTACAAAATTTAACTGTTTTGTTATGTATCATAATCTATATAATGTGACTGTATCACTTTAAAAATCATAATTTCAATTTATATCCATGTTGATTTTGGCCTTTCATAAGAGACATCTTTTAAATTTATGATAGAATATTATGAACTTTTTTGGAAAAAACTTTGTATTTTTTTGTGAAATAAAAATTAGGGTGACGGGATAGTGCCCCAGCCCAAGGGGGCGAAAAACTTTAGACTCTATGAGCACTTACAAAAGAATTTTCGAACATGCAACCTGTCAGATACGAGACCCTATCATGCTCCACTAAACCAACCCCTTCTGGTTGAAAATAATTTGTTATACAATCATTAAATACATCTTTGAATAAATTCATTTGATCTTCAAGGATGTTCCCATTTTTATGAGCTAGCTTTTATCAAAATTCATAAAGGATAATAGGATATCCAGCATCTTCTTCACCTTGCCTGGATTGCCTTTATCCATCATGCTTTTCTTTACCTTTCAATATAATTGAAATTTGTCCATTTCGATATCTCTCTAGTTTCCCCTCTAACAAAATAAATTATCAGATATATAAAAACATTTACCAACATGTGATTGGTCCGAGTAGTAATGAGTTCGGGTCCCTTAAGCAAGTGGTTAAAATCGAGCTCAATCTATAACTCTTGTATACAGAGAAAACTGATTGGGAGGAGACAACCCATAAATGTTGTCCAAGTCTCCAACGGATTAGTCATTATTTACGATGGTGAATAGTTCATACCAATGACAAGGTAAAAAAATATACAAAATCGTTTCAAGAAACGCATTCATGATCCCATTAGTAAAAATGTAAAATAAATGGTGTGTTGTTCTTCACCTATAATAAATAATAGAAGTGTGTTGTTGTTACATTAATGGTGAATCCATATATTGACAACGAATCTAATATTTTCCATCAATATTAGCAAGGAATGTGATTGATTAGGCAAAATTAGGCCGTGTTCAAGTTGGCGTTAGTCATGATTGGTTTAACATTTGCAGTGCAGTAGTACCATTCAATGTATGAAACCATAGAGGCTTTAACTAAATTTGTTTATCTTTTATTAATCTTATTTTATGTAACACAAAAGAAAGTAAAAATTGGGATGAAATAAACATTACTAAATGAATTCCCTAGTAGAAGTTTTTGAACAATGAGCAAATGGCTTCACTTTTATTCCATCATTAACTAATCATGAACACGAGAATGGCTTTGTTGAGAAAGAAAGAATGTACATATTTGGGGATGAGATAGAATTGCAGACTATTTTAACTTTCAACAACTTAAAAAGTCTGGAACAGATGCAGAATATACCAATGTACGTGAAAGAGGACTCAAGGGACATTATGCAGTGTGTGTGATATTAACAACCCTGTTAAGTCTCTCAAGAATTCCACTAGATTTTCTCTTAGCCCTTGATGTTTCATTCTGTGAAAGCTCAGATATTGGTCTGTTGGTGTTCTCCTCTTCCTTTATTTCCTTCAAATTGGACCTATTATATAGACAAATAGTTTGAAGGATTGCTACGCAGTTCTCCTTGTTACGTTCATAGGAACTCTCTCGGATAATGCTTAGCAACCTAGGAACAGCTCTAAGCTCTTCAATGTCCTGAACAACCTTCTGGTGACGTGAAAGAAGTGCAAGGATATCTAGTAATTCGTCGACATGAATTCGGTCCTTGATCTTCTTCACAATCACCCGTGCTGCTCCATTCTTTACCGCTCTTGCCTTGTTCTCATGATTGACACCTAAAGTGAAAATCGCTGAAGCAACATCTTTCAAGGCTAAGGGATGTCCTTCTTCTAAAAGGCCAATCAATGGCTTTAAGTCCTCGAATTTCCCTATAAGTTCCTGCTGAGTGGCCACCCCGGCATACTGAATCATATGCTTCTTTTCTTACTCTGGTTTTTGGACCTACTTTTGATATACTGCAGAAATTACAACAAGAGAACACTACAAATCCTTATTTGCTGGCTTTCCATCAACAACAGCAACATGGCACTCTGCCATCTCAGTATGTTATGCTTCGTGGTTTGAGAGTGTTTAAGGGCAGATATATGGTGATCCCTCAGTCTCCATTATGTCAGCAACTTATTCGTGAATTTCATGACACTCCAAGTGGGGGGCACGTGGGCATAAAAAGGACTTTGGTTTGATTGGCTGCCAAATTTTTTTTGGCCTCACATACGCAGATCTGTATAATCTTATGTGGTACCTTGCCTTATTTTTCAGCAAATCAAGTAGTCTACCTAAGTTCTAACTGGCCTCTTGAAACCCTTACTGATTCCAGAATCAGTTTGAGAAGATGTGGCTACGGACTTTGTGACGGGACTTCTCTCATCCAAAGGCATCACTGTTATCATGGTGGTTGTTGATCGTTTGTCTAAATTGGCTCATTTTGGGGCTTTGCCATCGTCTTTTACTATAACGAAGGTGGCTAAAATGTTTGTTGACACGGTGGTCCGCCATCACGATTTTCCCCGTTCGATTGTATCTGATCGTGACACTGTTTTTGTCAGTGCATTCTAGCGTAAATTATTTGAAATCAGTGGCACCCAATTGAAAATGAGCAGTGCCTATCATCCACAAACTGGATGGCAAACCTAGGTAGTGAATCAGGGTTTAGAACAATATCATCACACTTTTACACAACCCAAACCAAACTCGTGGGTTTCTTTTTTGGGTTGGGAAGAATTCCATTATAATACAAGCTATCACATTGCTCTCAAGATGTCCCTATTTCAAGCTCTTCAGGGTAGAAGTCCTTTGATTACCCATGATGAGTTACTAGTGGGGCTCTACTTCAATCCAAGCTCTTGATGAGGCTTTGATTAGCCGTGATGAGTTACTTCGAACTCTTAAGTCCAACCTTTTAGCAGCTCAACATCGCATGGCAAATGACAGTAATACTCACGACCGATATCTGTTGCTCTTAATCGCCAGCATAAACTCTCTAAACGTTTCTATGTGCCATTTTCAGTTGTAGCTCGTGTAGGTTCTGTGGCTTATTGCCTCGGCCTTTCGAAGGGGAGTCGTATTCACCCTGTATTTCACATCTTCACTCTCAAACCCTTTTGTGGTTCAACTGAGTTTCCTGTAAGAGAACTACCACCAGAGAGTCAAGATGGCAGACCAATTGAGACACCTCTGGCCATTTGTGCCACTCGCTCCATTCTGGTTCAGGGTAAACCTCAATCTCAAATTCTGGTCCAATGGCAAGGTTGCCCATTAGAGGAAGCATCATGGGAGAACTATTTTGATTTATGTGCTGCTTACCCATCTTTTCTCCTTCAAGAGAAGGTGCTTTTCAGGAGGAGGGGGGGGGGGGGGGGTCATGGACCATGGACCTTGACAAGCAGACACACAACATACTCAACCCACTAATACAGAGAGTGAAGCCCGAACTCGCCCAAAACGACTGATAATCTTATAGATTATGTGATTTTTGTGTGCTTATTAAATGGATTTTTGCTCCCAATTGTGTCGATTGATTGAGTTTTGTCCCTAAGTTTAGCTAACTTAGTTTTTAATAATATTTTGAATATTTTAGTTTAATTTCATGTTTTTAGAGTTAATCTAATAGTATTTTTACTTATTTATTTTTGTAGGAAATTAAAAATAAAAGGGAGATTGAATATGAAGAATGGCCAATTGGAGGTGGGCTCATTATTAACTAAAAAGGAGATTTTGGGGCAATGAAGCCCACGTGAAGCTTTGCTGACTGATGAATGAATTGGAAACCAATTCATATAGGATTGGTTTGAAATCAAGTCATGAAATTGGCCCACAAGTGCAACAGCCAAAGAGATTGAAAAAAGAAAGCCGCACAATAAGAAGGAGGGCAGCGCCGTACCATAGTAAAAAAAGATCAGAACAGCAACGAGTTGCACAGTGGGAAAAGAACAGTAGCCGCACGGGGAAAAAATATATAGAGAGAGAGAACTATACAATTTTGAGGGGAGAAAAGGGAGCAATCAAGAGAGTTGAAGCAGACGAGTAGAGACTCATGATGACTACCTTGCCTTCATATTCTTCCGGAGTTTGTTCTATTTCTATTATGTCTAGCTAATTTTCTTTTGTTAGAGGTAGATGGAATTGCCTAGATAACTTGTTTTGACTCTGGATAATTACTTGTTCTGGTTTGTTGAATTTCAAGAGTTTATTCACTGTTTTCATGTTTATCTACTATATGAATTTACAATTGGGAAATTCAAGTTCATAATCATTGTTTGTGAATAAACTATTTGCGTGTGTTACTTAGGAATAAGAACACAACCAAATTAATTTTTTGAGTGGAAATCTTTCTTTATGCTTCTACTATTTATCTAATACTCAAGGAATTGAATTAGTAACTTATACAGATAGGTTTATTCACCTAAGGAATTAGGGGATAAATTACAAAACTCAGTTTCTTGAAATTGGATAAACTGTTCAAGTTAATTTCCAGAATTGAACAAGTAAGAATGGCAGGGAAATCGATCCTCTAACAAATTTTTCTTGATCATTAAAAACCAATTTTCTGTTGCTTAATTTTCTCAATTGAAAATACCAAAAATATTTTCTGTTCCTTGTTAAATTTCCGTTCTTACTTATTCGTGAAAACCAATTTCAAACCATTTGGTCGCTCAAACGAAAATGAGTTGGCACGTTAGTAGTTAACGGTTCAATCCCCGGGGACGATATTTTTATTACTTCAGTTAGCGATTTGGTGCACTTGCCAATTTTGCTCAACAAGTTTTTGGCGCTGTAAAAACTTGTTAAGCAAAATTGGCAAGTGCACCAAATCGCTTTGTAGTAGTAAAAATATCGTCCTCGGGTATTGAACCGTTAACTACTAATGTGCCAACTCAACTTCGTTTGAGCGACTGAATGGTTTCAAATTGGCTTTTATAATAAGTCAGAACAACAACTTAAAAAAGAACATAAAATATTTTTGGTATTTTTCAAGTGAGAAAATAAAACACAGAAAATTGGTTTTTTAATAATCAAAGAAGAAATTGCTAGAAGATCGATTTCTCTGCTTGTCCTACTTATTCAATCCTGGAAATTAACTTGAACAGTTTATCCAATTTCAAGAAACTGAGTTTTGTAATTTATCCCCTAATTCCTTAGGTGAATAAACCTTTCTGTCTAAGTTACTAATTCAACTCCTTGAGTATTAGATAAATAGCAGAAGCATTACGAAAGATTTCCACTCAAGAATGTTAATATGGTTGTGTTCTTATTCCTAAGTAACACGTGCAAATCGTTTATTCACAAACAGCGATTATGAACTGAATTTCCAAATTGCAAATTCAAACAGTAGATAAACACGAAAACAATGAATATACTCTTGAAATTAAACAAACCAGAACAAGTAATTATCCAGAATCAAACCAAGTTATCTAAGCAATTCCATCTACCTCTAACAACAGAAAATTGGATAGACATAATTAAAAAGGAAAAACCAAATGAAGAAGATGAAGACAAGCAGGCCATCTTGAGTCTCTGCTTTCCAGCTTCAACTCACTCTGAAATTCCAATTCCTCTCTTCTTTTTGTGCGGCAACGTTGCTCACACTGCCCCTATAATTACTCTATTTGCACCAGTTACACTTTCCTATTCAAAGACCCATTTTATCATCATCATATGGTCATGTACATTACTTTTTCACTTGGCCTTCTTCTAACTGCTTTTCATTTAATTTTTCTATAATTATTCATTCTTCAAGTGGGCCAGCAATGCTTCAAACTCAATAACTTTACAAACTTCATTTCATTTTTCTATAATTATTCATTTTTGGCATTGCATATTGATTCATTTTCAATGTCCAAACCATCACGTGGGATTCTTATTTGCCCCAAAATATATTCTTTAGCTAATAATGGGCCCACCTCCAATTGGTCATTCTTCATATTCAATCTCTCTTTATTTTTAATTTCCTACAAACATAAATAATAAAAATATTATTAGAATAACTCTAAAAACATGAAATTAAACTAAAACATGTAAAACATTATCAAAGACTCAACTGACTAAGCTTAGGAACAAAACTCAATCAATTAGTACAATTGGGAGTAAATATCCACTCAAAAAAAATATATAAATCACAGTATCTAGCGGATTATCGTACACCCAAACCTAAAACTTTGCTTGTCCACAAGCAAAAGTAACTCAATTAACACACAAAACACTAAGGACAACAGACCAAGCAAACATCGACTCAAGGGACACCCTACTTAACAATAACAAAGTAATGCACCACCCAACCATGTAAGAAATCCTAAAACAAAAGAATCACCTTATAACAAGTTCACATCCAAGAACATTCCAAAGAAGAAATCATAACAATGGTGCTCCAATATTTCCACACTTGAAAAATTAAAGAACATGGCTAATTCAATTAAGGAAGAACTATTGGACACCTAACTACTCACAAGAAGTGCAATTTCACTCAATCACTCAAATTTATGTTGGTAATAATTTCAAGTGTATCACTCAAATTCAAACATCAAAACCATGCAACTTCAAGTTTGATTTTCATCTCAATCATTCATCCTCAATTCACAACATGCATAAATCAAAGGGACTTTATTTATGATGTAATGTGGCCAAGGTAAATGGGAGGGATAAGAAAGGATAAACAAGCTAGCACCAAAGGAAATAGAAGAGCAACAATTACTTTTAAAGAACCATGCTTTGCCTACAATTCTTTTCCCACCTCTTTCTTTTGGACTTCCTTCACCTTCTTTTCTTTCAAAGCACCACTTTGTTTTTTTTCAAGTGGTTCATACCATTTTTCATATTTTTTCTTTTTACATTTATTTTTTGTCTTCTTTTGTATTTTTCTTTTGTTTCCCTTTTTTTTTTCTTTTTTTCTTTTGGTTACCATTCCTTCCTTTCACTAACATATAAGCACAATATTCTCCCCCATACTTATGTCAAACCCGCACACAATAATTCAATGCTCTCCTGTCCACTAAGGTTGGGTAGAAACATTGTTTTCAAAGTCAAGGATCATGGTTAAAAACAAACAAAGATTTGCATATAAAGCTCAAATGGGCTAAGCAAAAGGAAAAAATCAAGGTTGACTAATTGGTCAGAGTGGTTACATGAAAAACGGCCCAAATCATTTTTATAACATGAATGTGAATCATGAACTTCAAACAAGAACCAAGTAAACTCAAGAGCATGAATTTCAATGGTGCACTCACAAGAAAGAATTTACAATTATAGGCTCAAATGACTCACAAGGATAAAGTTAAGCAATCCAATTAATTGTTACCAAAATTTTATAGCCATGAACTTTAATAAAAAGGTTTAACACAATGCACCAAAGTTATGAAATCCAGTCAACAACAAACTCAAATGAAAAACTAAACTACAAGTATCATCTTCATATCAAAGGAAAACAAACATGGTGGGTGTACAATACAATGAAATTGCCAAGAATGGGGTTCCAGACAAGCATGCTTATTATTTTATTTTATTTTTCAAAGAATGATAATGAACTTAACTTGCAAACACTCAAAAATAAAACAGCACACAAACAAAAAAAAAGAACAAAATAAAGAAAAAGAAAAAGAAAACTCCCTATCTTGCGCTTCCAAAATTTGGTCCAATCTTGAGGTCACCATCATTAGGGCCTCCCATCCTTCCTTTTTGTCATGAGATACCATGAAGCACGGCTAAATATATACCTCAAAACAGAGAAAACATTATCACAAGATAGGCAAGTCATAAAAGAAAAAACAACTAAATATATATCTGAATCAAAATTTTTTTTCTCTAAATTTTCAAAACTTTTCTTCTTTTTATTTATTATTATTATTTTTCAACAAAAACTAACAAGAAAATGAAAATAAACTAAAGAGAAGGGTTAAGAAAACTCATTGAGAAGCTTCCACCTGGATCCCATTGCTTGTAGCATAGGGGCCAAGAGATGCTAAATATGTAAAGGCTTCCTCCTGGATCCCATAGCTTGTGGAGTGGCGATTGCGAAGCAAGATGATTCTACCCTCAATTCCTCCCGGAAAGTGTCTCAAAAACTCCATTGACCTCTTTAGGTACAATAATGAACCCACTTCCTCCCGGGTCAAATGTTATTTTCACAAAGAAATTTGACAGACAAGTGAAAGGGACCAACATTGCGGTGTCCACACATGCATGTAAGCCAACATATTTATTCAATGCAGCAATTTCGGTTTCTTGGCCAGCATGGTGAAAGATATTTCCTCTTGTGACCATCTACCACCACCACTAAATCTTCATTTTGATCCATCTCTGCAACCACATTCGCTTGAAAATGGGTTTCCAGTGGCTCCTCAGCTAGCTTTTTCAAATGTTCCATAGTTTCCGCTTCTAACTTTTGAATCATGACACTTAGTTTCGCTACTAGCTCTTTAGAATGTTTCCCAGCTTGCATTTCAAACCCCTTAATCATGGTACTTATTTCTGCCTTGTTACGCTCTATGCTCTGGATCACAAGATGAGCATCTATCTCGCAAAGAAATTCTAGCACCTCAGGATTCAGCTTAAAGTGTGGTGGCGGTGGTAAAGATGACAAATGTGATCTCCATTCCTCACTGGAGTATGTCTTTACATTGTTAGCAACGATACAATCAAGCATGACCCAATCAATTTGATATTCCTGATTTGAATAGTAGTCATGGTCCATGTGTTGCATCCACCTAACAAAAACAAAACTCAAAAGAAAAATTCAAATATATACAAAATAAAATGCTCAAATCGAGATTTCATTGGCACAACTAATATTAACAAAAATCAATCCCCGACAACGGCGCCAAAAACTTGTTGACGATCTCGGGAAGTGTACCGGATCATTGCAAATAATAAAATCGGTAAAAACCGAATATCGTCCACCAGGATTAGTTACTAACTACCAATTCACAAGTTAAACAACTATTTAAACTTAATTTTGGTATGAAGAGAGCTCAAAATAAATAAAAGAGCAATAAAATATTTTTAGAATTTTTGTCCTGATAAAATAGAAATAAAAACGCTAGGGATTTGGTTTCATCCAATTATGAATCTGGATTCCTCATAGACAAGGAATCCTATGAATTACCGACACTCTAATTATCTTAATCTCAATTAGCATGTTGAAGGACAAATTCCCTTATTTAATTGAAGCCTAATTCCTTAGTGAATCAATTCTATCAAACCTTACTAATTACCCTAATTCCTTAGGTCTAATTAACAAAGCATGATGATCATATCTCTATGGAATTTTTGAAATGCCCACATTAATCAGTTATCTATTCCTAGATTAACCAAATTAACAGTGTTGATTACAAGAGGCAATGTCCAAAAATACTATTCCTAGCATGTAATTGAACCCTGAAAAACACAAGAATGGTAGCTAAGCATTCAAATGTAAGCATGCACAATAAACATCACATCAACAATTTCAATTGTTCATAAAATAACCAGAGAGTAAAATAAAACTTCATCATAAAAGATTACATCAAAACCCTAACAAAAAGGAATTTAGCTACACATTGCTAAATCCTAAAACAAAATAAAATAGAGATAAAGAGTGAAAGAAAAACTCAATGAAAATGAAGATGATCCAACAATGTCCAAGCTTGGCAGCACCGTTTCCACGTTGCCTCTCCCTAGTGACACTGCTCATGTTCGGCTGTTTTCTTTTATTTTCGCTCTGTTGTTCCTCGGGTTTTTTTATTTTATGTTACTCCTCCTTAATCACCCAAGGTCAACTCCTTTAATTTTCCTTTTACGTTCCTTTTACGTTTTCGAACTATGAAAATCATTAATTGTTTCCATAATATGATGGTTGCAGAAAATTGGAAACCATATTTTTTCGAAGAAGATGCCATGTGGGCATGGGAAGTCGCCAAAACGATGTGTTAGTTGGACACTCAATAGGCACCTAGTGTAACACCCCCTTACTTGGTGTTACTACGTAACCCATGCAGAATTTAAATTAAAATGATAGTTTGCTGGTTGCTTTCGGAAAATAATTTATATAAGTACAAAGCGTCTGAAATTCGGTATAAAAATTTGGCACAACTCCAAACCTAAGCCTTGATCGGCACACCGGTTTACACTCCTAGCCTGAAAAGTCTATTTAATTTAAAGATATACTTGAATAAAAGTTGTGTTTTTACAAAAATTTGGACAAAGTCTCCTCTGTAATTCGGACATCCCAGGTAAAAGAACAACTGCTAAAATAGTTAAATTTTCATTCCAAAATTCCAGTTACACTAAATACAACCAGGCAGTAATATGCTAAAAATAGTTATATCAATTAGCTATACATGACCAAAAGGAAAAGCTTAAGTTTTCATTCAAAAGAGATGCTCTCCGAGCCATAAACATTCCATTTTAAATTAAAGGCACTCTGAGCCATACCCATACATACTATCAAAAATAATATAAGTCTCAAACCCTAAGCTAGTCATTCTAAAAGTTATTTCTAAGGAAAACTCACTTGATCATCCCACGATCAAATACTTCATCTGTACAAAATTACCCAGAGTATAATAGCGAACCAGAAGAAACCTGATATATCTGTAAGGGTGAGATACCGACAAATGGATATATCACACAACAACCATATACACGATACATACATCACCTCAGCACATTAAAATTTAATTATTATACAGAGATAAAATAACAAGTGTTATATCAATGGGTCTCATACCAGAATAATCAGTTTTATAAAGAGAATGCATGACACTTCAATAATTAGGCTCTAAACTTAATCTCGTGAGATACCAATACCGTTTTATCAATAAGAAAGAAAGAGCTGACCAGGCTCATACGCCCCATCTGGCAAGTTGTCTCCATCACCTCATGCGCCCGGATCAACATCATCACGAATCCCTTATAACGGCCATTCGGATGTATACCTCATCGAATACCACATCTTAAGCGGGTATTCGGATAACTCAAGCACGTCTGCTAAGGGGAAATGCATATGAATAAAAGACTTTTCATTATAGAGACTTTTCTTTGTGTTCACTCTTTTCCGTTGTCGAAGCCCAAAGCTAACGACTTTTCATAATTTCCATTACTTGAAAATCAATAACACAGGACACACAGTCCGAGTGATAATTCACAACACCTTAGACCGATGCCGCAGTCCAAGGTTGTCGTCGTAGAAACAATTATAGTTTTATCCATGTTTCATTTCAACATGATAAGGACTCCTAGACCATAACAACGAAATTAGGACACACAGTCCTCAATTCCAAAATCAGAAACGATTGGGACCCTTGGTCCATAATTCTTGACACGGATCCCAGATCACGTGCATACAACTGAATACTAGAGGCGACGTCTCGCGAACTAGTATTCTCTTTCACATGTGCTTACTTTTCGATCAGTGAAAATCAAAACCAAAACAAAACATCGGTCACTTATCCAAGTAACTGGAACATTTCTAAATCATTTAGGAGAAAATCCTTTTCCTTTGCAAAATATTTTCTAAAACATTTAGGAAATTCGTTTGCTTTTGAAATCCTTGATGGAACAAAGTCAAATATTTTTGAAGGGTCTTTCCATCATAAAACACACCGTTCGAAAAGGTTTTCTCTCGTACAAAACTTTTGATCATAAAAAGGTAGTTTCCTTCAACTTAAAATCACTTCAACATTTTTCTAAAAACAGAGATCTTATTCTTCTAAAGTAAGCACTTTAAATAAGGAACTTTTATAAGTGAACCCAAAACTTTCAAAGTTCTATTCAAGGCTTATTAAGGCTTTTAATCCTTATAGTCATTGGGCACAGACTTAAGTCCAGCTTCTCAAACTTCAATCACCAGTAATATATTCACAACCATAATAATTTCACAGTTAATGACAGTTCATCGCATATATATAATTCATAACACTTTAAAGCAAGTAATGTTCAACTTCAAGTAATAATCACAATAATGTTGACAACACTCAATGAAACACATACACACATGCACATGGTCATTGAATATCCATAGGCAAGCTCCCCTTACCTTTGAAGACAAGTGAAAGATCCTCGTCTTAATGCTCACGTTAGCTCCAAGAGTGTAATTTCTACTCCATCAAGCAAGCATAGCCATGTTCAACATCACAGAGACACAAACCAAGCATCATAACAAACAAATAAATTCACCAATCCAATTTTCATTCTCAAAACATATAATCAAAAGAAACCATACATTTAATTCAGTAAAAAGAATCGATTTCTCAATAACATCGATTTGGGTAAAAAGGATCCATAATTAAAATTGGGGAACATTTTATTTGGTTTGAGAAACATGAAATTGAACTTAGAAATCTCAAATTAAAGATCCTAATTTGATTACAACATAATTAATTTCATGGAAACATAATCGATTTCAAATAAAATCAAATTGGGGTTTAGGGTTCAAAGAGCAATTTGGGAAAATTTGATTTAAATAGAAAATCATAAAATTAACCTTAGAAACCATTAATTACAAGTCCCAATTGCACTAAAACTGAACCAATTTCATGATTAAAGTAAGATGAAAAGTTAAGGTTTCAAAATCAATTTGGGGATTTTTGAATCTAAGCAAAATAGATGAGGTTTTCATTTACCCAAGGAAGAAGAAGATGTCATGGTGGTTGGAGGTGGTTAGCAGCGGCAACCACGACGGCTCCGGCAAGGACTCAACCACAGCGCTCTCTGCAGTAACCAGTTCAAGGTGGAGAACGAAAGTCGCAGTGATGAAGCAGCTAGCGATGTGTGGTCGTCCTCTCCACTCCGATCGGCGGCCAAGCAGTGGTCGACGGCGTCTAATGATGGAGCAGCGGCCAAGACGCACGCGGACGAGCTGGATCGCGACTAAAGGACCGTAACAACGCGCTGACGACGACGTGCACCACGACAGCGAGGAGCAGCTGGTCGCGCGGTCGTGGTGGTGGCCGGACGAGCTTAGGCGACGTCTGGACATGGTTGAGAGAAGGAGGAAGATGAAGTTGAAGGGAGGAAGAAGAAGAAGAGAGAAAGAAGGAGAAAGAAGAAGAAAGAAGAAGAAAAAGAAAAGAAAGAGAGAGAGGGGGGGACTACGGGTCTGATGAGGGAAAGGAGAGAGAGTTTTTGTTTTTTTGTATTAGTGGGTACAAAATGAGTGATAAATGTTAAGCCTAAAATAAACATGTTTTTACTTTTTGGAATCTAAAAATAAAGGTTGATAAATATATGATTTCGAAATTCAAATTACAGTAAAGATTAATAATTGAACTGATCAGCTAAGAAAATACTCGGTCCAAAATTTAATCTCCGATTAATGTCAAACCAGTTTATTTTCAAATCTAAAATAAAATAGAATGAAAATATGGAAATGCTTTTCTCTTAATCAAATTATTTAAAACATTTTTTTGTACTGGTAATAATGGTGACAATAAGATAAATAATTTTCTAGTAAGCGTGCATTCACTGAAATAAGTGAGTGCTAATGCACCCAATAAAATAATTTGAAGAGAGTAATTTAATTACTCAACTAGACCACATAACAAAATAAACATAAACATCCAAATAAAATAATCAATCATATGTGTAAAAACTAGGGTGTTACATTACTACCCCTCTTAAAAAAAATTCGTCCTCGAAATTTCGTAGCTCGGAACTAAACAGGATTTTGTAATCACACCTTGACCCTAAAATATTACTTTGTATTCGCGTCACTTCATTCCTTTCATCTACAACTCTATAACAGGATTGATTATTATGTCACTCTATTTATCCTTTAACTACATCTGAGCTTGAGTTGCACATGATAAACTTTGAGCCAAGAACCTAAGAAATTCAATCTTATTGAAATTGAACCTTACCACACCCAACATAGTCCGTTCCCTTCTTAATTCCTCCCGAATCTTTTGCCTACTTCGATTTCATATCCTTCATTTGCCTCTCATTTTCAATTTGGTTCTCAAGCCCCGTTAATATCCCTGGTTTAAGAGATTTCACATGCACATCTACACTATTGCCCAAGGAAATTACACAACTCCTAACAATTCCTCCATCTAAAGATAGGGCTCTATCAACTATGAAAGGAAGTGCTTGTATATATCTGCCCTTATCTTATATATTTGCAGCCGAGAAAAGAGATTATAAAACGGAGTTTCTCTGAGGCCACTGCCCCTAGGAGTTGCACCAAAACAAAGCCAAGAAATCCAGGTGGACACTCTCCAACGGCAATCTTTGATTTAAAATATCCAGTTTCCACTGTGGATCATCAACCAAATATTTACCAGAATACGACTGATCCGCTGTCGCACACGGGTCAAAAACGAGTAATAAAAAAAACTGTAGTCAGGGAACGACAACTCGAGCATCGTATCTCAAGGACTCTTGGATTAGTATTAACCTACGAATCGATTGGGGGGGGGGGGGGGGGTTAGGCTGAAGATTTGATTAAGAAAATAGTGCAATTAAGTGATTATCAAAAAGCTAAAACGATTAATCTACTGTTTCGGTTTCCCAACTATCATTGATTCACATACTTTCCATGCCCTAAGCGGATTCTAATCCCTTTTGGACTGTAGCAGCAATTAAACAAGCGCAATTCACACTACGAGATATATGTTCCTTATTCCGAATTAAGCAAACGGATTGAAGCTCTCGTGAATTAAGCAAACACGATCGAACACGCGCGGATTAAGCAAAGGCGATCAAGGTAAAGGAACATATGATCATCGAAATTAATCAATACTTTTTCTATATAACTTGAATTAAGCAAACAAGACATATAACATGATATTGAAAGAGATAAGTAAATTGATTGGAAATTACGGAACCTCAAGTGTCGGCGGAAACCGATTACAGCAGACTAATCCCTGGTGATTAGTTCTCCATCACAAACATAATAAAAACCCTAGAAATAATTTGTAAAAATAGTGAAAGACTGATGTTCTTTCTGTCTGCCTTTGATCCTTTTTATAGATCAGGTGCGCGCCACAGCCGTGATGGCCATCACGGCCTGGCCGTGACGTATTCTGCCAAGGGCGCGCATTCAAATTCTAGTCTGTCATGACCGTGATACCTATCACGACCAGGCCGTGATCAATTCCGTCCATGGGTGCTTGATCTGTCACGGCGTGACCTCCATCACGGCTGGCCGTGATCAATTCCCGATCTTCGGGGTCTTCTCATCACGCCCGTGATGGGTATCACTACCGGGTCGTGATGCTTTCTGGTCTTCATGGGTAGCTCATCACGACCGTGACCAGTATCACGGCCTGGGCATGATGGCTTATGCTTTTAAGTGTCCTTCCATTTTTTCTCTTCTTATTAACCTGAAAATATGAAATAGCAGTGAATGCTTTATTTGACTCAAAATTAACTAAAATATCCTAAAACTACTTAAGAGACTCAAATGTTGCTTGAGAACAA
Organism: Sophora flavescens; assembly: GCA_030762895.1. NCBI lineage: Eukaryota > Viridiplantae > Streptophyta > Magnoliopsida > Fabales > Fabaceae > Sophora > Sophora flavescens. The sequence continues at coordinate 258,793,847 of CM061063.1, forward strand.
TTAAATCCAAATTTGGGCGAAAACAAGATTAAACTCGAATAATTAGTACAAAAACCATGGTCTTACCAAGTTACAAAACTAGATGAGCCAGAGGCTGATCAAAATACCCCAAACTTAAACTTTGCTTGTCCCCAAGCAAACTAAAACTCAAAAAGACTCAAATTTGGCAAGCTTAAAGGATTCAATCAATTTCGCACAAATTTCATGCAATTTTAACAAAACAATTTTTCTTCAATGTTTCCCCCTTTGCAACAATGTAATCCGCACATTCATTTACTTAAAACAATTGAGAATTCCATTATTCATGCAATCAGTAATCTGAGTTGAGGATCCGAGTTACACACAAAAGGGAGATCACCAATTTTAAACAATTTCCTTTCTCACAAGGGCATTTAATGTTTCACTCATTCGCTCAATTTTTCTAGCCTATCAACTTTTCACTCAATTTCACATTTCAAGAGCACTTCCCATGAATTTGACATCAAAAGGTCTTTTAAAGGTTGTAATGGGGCCTGGCTAAGGGTAGGATTATTCAAAGGTACTAGGCTTTACATCCCTAGGAATTAAGAGAGCATGAAGCCTGTACACCATTATTTCCACTCTAATTCCTTTTTCCATTTTTCTTTTTCTTTGACGCTTTGGGTGGCTACAACCTTTATCTGGCTAAGCTTTTTGTCTTTGCCCCTTTTCTTTTGGCAATTTTTTTTCTTTTCTTCTTTGCCCTTGGCTTCAACCTTTATTTTTTTCTTTTTCTCAACCCAGAATGACATATCAAACCTTTAGTCACCCCAAACTTATCTTCTTGAAACCCTTCTCTTGCTAAGCTTCCATGCTCTCCTAATCCTAAGATTGGGTTAACATGGTTTTTCCAGATTTTTGGCTTATAGCATAAGGTCATCAAGAAACAATAGGCTTATTAGGCTCAATGTGGCTAACTAGGGAACATGCATTAGGGAAGGTTATTTTTAGGCCAAGTAGTTATTTCAAAGAAAATTGCCTAAATCATTTGATGCAACCATATAAACATGCAAACCATGAAAAGATTCAAGCAAATTCGGGAAAGTGCAGCTTAAAAGCGATTCACACAATTAAAAACAATGCTGGAGGCTCAAATTCCTTACCTGGACATTTTTGCAAATTGTTTGACCGAGATACAATTCCTAGTGTGTGCACCCCTCCACCCCAAACTTATCATAAATTAAGCAATCACAATAGAATTTCTCAAAGTTCAATTTTCAATTTTTCACATGGGGATCAAATTTTCGATTTTCAAAACCTAGGGGGAAATCATCGATAGTCAACATATATCATGCAGTCAATCTATGCTAAATTTTATAAAATCCAGCAAGCTCACCAACACAAGACGCACACACATACGACACAAAGCAACACAAACAAGGAAAACAAAACAAAAACAAAGCAATTGGTTCCCTCCCCCACACTTAAGACATACATTGTCCTCAATGAAAGAACATAAATACAAAATAAGAGCGAGGGAAGGGAGATGGTGCTCCCTGATCAAGTTGTAGTGTAGGTGGGCGCTTCCAAGGAAAGCTCGTCTACGGTTGCATCTTCAGGCACCGAGCTCTCATGGAATAGCTTCAAGCGCTGCCCATTAACCTTAAAGACCTTGTTGCTAGCTGCACTTTTTATCTCTACCGCACCATGAGGGAAAACATCAGTAACAATAAATGGGCCAACCCACTTGGATCGAAGTTTCCCAGTCATCACCTTTAGGCGGGAGTTAAACAATAAAACCTGTTGGCCCACAGAGAAATTCCTTCCTAGAAAGAATCTTATCATTGAATTTCTTAGTTTTCTCTTTATTTATTCGAGTGGTTTGATAGGCTTCCTTCCTAAGCTCTTCATTTGTTGTAATTGGAGTTTTCTTTCAATGCACCTTTTTGCATTTCCAAATTACAACTTTTGACCCCCAGATAAGCACGGTGCTCGGTTTCTACAGGAAGATGACATGCCTTACCGAACACAAGTCTATAGGGAGACATCCCTATTGGTGTCTTGAAAGCTGTTCTTTGAACCCAAAATGTATCTTCTAGGCGGCGGCTCCAGTCCTTCCTATTTGGCTGCACCACTTTCTCTAAGATCTGCTTGATTTCTCTGTTGGAGATCTCAGCCTGCCCATTAGTTTGGGGATGATATGAAGTAGAGACCCTGTGCACAACTCCTTACTTTTGGAGTAAAGCTTCCATGGTGCGGTTACAGAAATGAGTGCCTTGGTCACTTATGATAGCACGAGGTATTCCGAACCTTCAAAAAAATATTGGACCTGACAAAACTTGCAACAACACTAGAATCATTAGTCCTAGTGGGGATAGCTTCCACCCACTTTGAAACATAATCAACAGCAAGCAGAATATAGAGAAAACCATAAGATGCAGGGAAAGGACCCATAAAGTCAATTCCCCACACATCAAACACCTCACAGAATAGCATAGGTTGCTGAGGCATTTCACTCCTACGAGTGATGGTTGTACCTGCTATCTGACACTCTTTACAAGTGCGATTAATCTCATAAGCATCCTTAAAAACAATGGGCCAATAAAAACCTAAGTGCTGGATTTTTCTTGCAGCCCTTTGTGGCCCAAAATGTCCCCCTACTTGAGAAGCATGAGAAAAATGCAGAATAGACTCAATCTCATAGTGGGGACACATCTCCTAATTACACGATCACTACCAAATTTCCAAAGATATGGATCATCCCAAACATAATACTTGGCATCACTCTTGAGTTTGTGAATTTGTGACCTAGTTGCACTGTCGGAAAAACACCAAGCAACAAGATAATTAACAATATCGACAAACCAAGGAGTTACCCCATGTAATCTGTAAAAGTCGCTCATCGGGAAAGTCATCACGAATGGGGGAAGGATCTTCATCCATCTCTATTCTTCTCAAGTGATCAGCCACTAAATTCTCAGCTCCACTTTTATCCTTAATCTCCACACTAAACTCTTGGAGCAACAACATCCACCGAATTAGTGTCGGTTTTATTACGGTTTCTTCAACAAATACTTTAAAGCTTCATGGTCGGTGAAAACAACAACCTTGGAACCTAGCAAATATGATATGAATTTATCAAGAGCAAAAACAATAGCTAGAAGTTCCTTTTCGGTGGTAGTGTAATTAGCCCTTGTGCGAGAATCTAAAGTTCTAGAAGCATAATAAATAACATGGGCAGCCTTGCCCACCATTTGTGCAAGAACCGCCCCCACGGCATAGTTAGAGGCATCACACATAATCTCAAAGGGAGGGTCCAGTCGGGAGGCTGGATGATGGGTGTAGAGGTCAATGCTTTCTTCAAGAAATCAAACGCCTTTTTTGCGAGTTGTCATCAAAGTTGAAAATGACATCATTCTTCAACAAGTTTGTGAGAGGAAGAGCTATCTTGCTAAAATCCTTTATGAAGCGCTTTGTAAAAACCTGCATGACCAAGAAAAGAGAGAATCTAGCGAGCGCAAGATGGGTAAGGCAGTGTAGAAATCACCTCAATCTTAGTAGGATCTACTGAAATACCCTTTTCAGAAATAATATGCCCCAAAACAATTCCCTGTTCAACCATAAAATGGCATTTTTCATAATTCAAAACAAGGTCAGTTTCAATGCATCTTTCCAAAACCAGATTCAAACTACTCAAGCATGCATCAAATGAGGAACCATAAACAGTAAAATCATCCATGAATACTTCCATGCAATTCTCAATATATTCAGTAAAAATACTAATCATGCATCTCTGGAATGTGCCAGGAGCATTGCAAAGACCAAATGACATCCTCATGTAAGCAAATATGCCAAAAGGGCACGTAAAAGTTGTCTTTTCTTGATCCTCTGGTGCAATGTGGATCTGAAAGTAACCTGAAAAACCATCAAGAAAACAATAGTGTGATTTACCGGCTAGTCGTTCAAGCATTTGATCGATGAACGACAAAGGGAAGTGGTCCTTTCTAGTAACCTGGTTCAATCTCCTGTAATCAATGCAAACTCTCCAGCTATTCTGAACTCTAGTGGGAACAAGTTCATTGCTTTCATTTTTACCATTGTGAGTCCAGATTTTTTTTGGTACAACTTGCACCTTTGGACTCACCCAATTCTTTATCGAGAGATAGGATATATGATACCTGCATGCACGAGTTTTGTTACCTCCTTCTTCACAACATCAAGAATCAAGGGGTTAAGCTGCCTTTGGGGCTGCCTAACTATTTTAGCATCGTCCTCCAACAGAAACCTATGCATACACCTGGATGGGCTAATACCTGGTATGTCGGCCAAGGTCCAACCAATCGCCTTTTTATGCTTCTTCAAAACCTGCAAGAGCTTAGTTTCTTGGTCAGGATCAAGGTTAGAGGAAATTATAACTGGAAGTTTTTCATTCTTCTCCAAATAAGCATATTTCAAATTTTCAGGAAGTGGCTTAAGCTATAAGGAGGGTGGCTGCTCAATAGATGGTATGTTTGGGGCAGCCGTGCTGTCAAGAACTTCAGCTGAATAAACAGCTTCATTTACACTGTCACTTTGCAAGGCATCATCAATCTCAGCACAAACAGCACAAAGGTCAGTGGTAGTACAATCAGCACATGAGTAAACATCATCAAAACCAGAAAGAGATGGGAAATCAGCAGCCTCAACCAAATCATAATAAGTGTCATCAACAATTTCAGAGAGCAACTCTATTTGAAAAATAGAATGCTCTTCCAAGGAATGCTTCATAGCATCGAAAATGGTGAATTTCGCAACAATGTCACCAAATTCCATGGACATGGTTCCATCGTGAACATCAATCTTTGTTTTCGCTGTTTTCATGAACGGTCTGCCCAGAATGATTGGTGATCTACTTGAATTCATTTCTCCTGCCATGTCCAGAATGTAAAAATCAGCAGGGAAAATCAGGCCATTGACTTGAACAAGCACATCTTCTACTACTCCAATGGGGTGAGCATTGGTCCTGTTTTCCAACTGATTAGCAAGACCTGTATGCTCCAAAGGACCAAGATCAATATTGTTGAAAACAGAAGTAGGCATAAAATGAATAGAAGCTCCTAAGTCCAACATGCAATTATCGAATTTACTATCCCCAATGGTACATGGAATAGCAAAAGTTCCCGGATCCTTGCATTTCTATGGTATTTCCTGATTGAGGGCTGAGACGGTAACCTTTTCAGGTGCAGGTTTAGGTTGAATGAGGGCTGAATCATTTCACCCTAAATTAACTCTCTCATTTCCCTTCAACCTCCTCTTGTCTGTGCACAAATCCTTCAGAAACTTCGCGTATTTTGGAACCTGCTTAATCACATCATGAAGTTGAATGTTTACCACCACTTTTCTGAATACATCCAGAATCTCTCTCTCCTTGTCTTCCTCATCAATCTTTTTATTTTTCAGTACTCTTTGTGGGAAGGGAATTGGTGGCACATACTCTTTCTCAGCCTCAACAACAACAGAAGGTTCAGGTGTTACCTCAATAGTTTTTTTTATTTTTTTAGGGGTTGGTTCTGCAACCTTTCCGAATCTCAAAGAAATTACACTCACATTAGGATTAGGGACATTAGGATTCACTACTGTTTGTGCAGGTAGTTGGTTCGATCCTTGAGCTTGCTGCATGGCATTCATCAAAGTGTCAAGCTGTCCAATTTGTGTCTGCAAAGTATGAATACTAGAATCCGTTTGTTGCTGAAACTGGAGATTGTTTGCCGCCATTTGCTTGACAAGGTCCTCTAGCGAAGGTCCGGAAGGTGCTGAGGTGGTTACTTGGGGAGAGTTCTGTGGTGGTAACATCAGATGTTGTTGTTGTGTGGATGAGTTTCCATACCGAAGGTTTGGATGGTTTCTCCAGTTGGGGTGGTACTTATTAGTGGAAAGGTCAGGAATGTTGTACCTGTTCTGATTGTTGCCTTGATTGTAAAGATTGGCTGCATATGTTTGAGGCAAATCAGTGACCGGCTCATCTTTCAGAATGGGACATGTATCGGTCAGGTATTCAGGAGAGGTACAAATACCACACAACCTTGCTGTTTGAGCTTTATCCACTGTCAACTGCTTCACTAAATAAGTAAGCTCATCAAGTCTGGTTTCAAGGGCTTTGTTGGAAGAAGAAACATGGATCTCATTCACACCCTTTGTTTCGACATCATTGTTTCTAGTTGTGAACTATTGGGAGTTGAGTGACATGTTCTCAATCAATGACTTGGCAGCAGCTAGAGTCTTATCAACAAGTGCTCCCCCGCTAGCAGAATCTAAGATGTTTCTATCCATTGGTAGCAATCCCTCATAAAAGTACTGAATAAGCAGTTGCTCAGAAATCTGGTGCTGAGGACAACTGGACACCAACTTCTTAAATCTCTCCCAGTACTCAGACAATGATTCATTGCCTTGTCTAATACCACATATCTCTTTTCTAATTGATGCAGCCCTGGAGGCAGGGAAGTATCTCTCTAGGAAGACTTTCTTCAAATCATTCCATGTTGAAACAGAATTCGGCTCAAGATAATACAACCAATCCTTCGCAGCACCTTGAAGTGAGAATGGGAAGGCTCTCAGCTTGATATGGTCTTCTGTTATTCCTTCAGGTCTCAAAGGTGTAGAGCAAACAACCTGGAATTCTTTCAGATGCTTATGCGGATCCTCACCTGCAAGACCACTAAACCTTGGCAACAAGTGTATTAAACCAGATTTCAATTCAAAAGGAGCAACGACATCAACATATTCAATACATAAACCATTGTAATTAACATTAGGAGCAAAGAAGCTTTCTTAGTGTTCTTTGATCAGCCATGTTATCAAAAGCAAGTTCAATTAGAATCACTATTGCTTGGTGAACTAGTGCTAGCCTGAATTGATCTACGGTGTGTGTACAAGGTTCTCTCAATTTCAGGATCAAAATCAAACAAGTCAGAAGAACCATACCTAGTAGCCAGAACTAATACAGCAATGCATCAACAAATCTGTTAATAACAACAAGAGTCCTCGACGCGGCTTCAATTTTGTCATTTGTCGCTTTGCAGGGTCAAAAACGAGTAATAAAAAAAATGTAGTCGGGAGGCGACAACTCGAGTATCGTATCTCAAGGACTCTTGGATTAGTATTAACCTTACGAATCGATTTGGGGGGGGTTAGGTTGAATATTTGATTAAGAAAACAATGCAATTAAGTGATTATCAATAAGCTAAATGATTAATCTACTATTTCGGTTTCCCAACTATCATTGATTCACATACTTTCCATGCCCTAAGCGGATTCTAATCCCTTTTCGACTGTAGCAGCAATTAAACAATCGCAATTGACTCTACGAGATATATGTTCCTTATTCCGAATTAAGCAAACAGATTGAAGCTCTCATGAATTAAGCAAACACGATCGAACACACGCGGATTAAGCAAATGCGATCAAGGTAAAGGAACATATGATCATCGAAATTAATCAATACTTATTCTATATAACTTGAATTAAGCAAACAAGACATATAGAATGATGTTGAAAGAGATAAGCAAATTGATTGGGAATTATGGAACCTCAAGTGTCAGCGGAAACCGATTACAGCAGTCTAATCCCTGGTGATTAGTTCTCCATTACAAACATAATAAAAACCCTAGAAATAATTTGTAAAAATAGTGAAAGACTGGTGTTCTTTCTATCTGCCTTTGATCCTTTTTATAGATCAGGTGCGCGTCACGGCGTGATGGCCTTGACGTATTCTGCCAAGGGCGCGCATTAAAATTCTAGTCTGTCACGGCCGTGATCAATTCTGTCCATGGGTGCTGATCTGTCACGGCCGTGACCTCCATCACGGCTAGGCCGTGATCAATTCTGATCTTCAGGGTCTTCTCATCACGCCCGTGATGGCTATCACGGTTGGGCCGTGTTGCTTTCTGGTCTTCATGGGTTGCTCATCACGGCCGTGACCAGTATCACGGCCTGGGCAAGATGGCTTCTGCTTTTAAGTGTCCTTCCCTTTTTGCTCTTCTTATTAACCTGAAAATATGAAATACCAGTGAATGCTTTATTTGACTCAAAATTAACTAAAATATCCTAAAACTACTTAAGAGACTCAAATGTTGCTTGAGGACAATTAAATCCAAATTTGGGAGAAAATGAGATTAAACTCGAATAATTAGTACAAAAACCATGGTCTTACTAGTTACAAAACTAGATGAGCCAGAGGCTGATCAACGACCTCAAAGATTAGAAACATTTCGCCATAGCTTATTACACTCGAAAGAAATTATCAAAACTTAATCACTTCTTGCCTCAAAATTAGTCCGCTAGAAAAATTTCTTCAACACGTTATCCTCACGACGAACATCAAGTTCAACATTAACTCTACCACATATATCAACTTTCAACCTAAAGCACACAATTGTAGTCTCAGTTCCCTTTGGACTTATTCCACCACTTTACAAATGAAGCTTGTAAAGTTATTGAATTTGAAGCATTGCTGGCTCACTTGAAGAATGAATAATTATAGAAAAATGAAATGAAAAGCCATTAGAAGAAGGCCAAGTGAAAAAGTAATGTACATGACCATATGATGATGATAAAATGGGTCTTTGAATAGGAAAGTGTAACTAGTGCAAATAGAGTAATTATAGGGGCAGCGTGAGCAACGTTACAAGGAGAAAAAAAATAAGAGGGCGTTAGAGAGAAAGTGGCACTGAAAAAAGGAGCCTCACAAAAAAAGAGAGGAATAGGAATTTCAGCGAGAGTTGAAGTGGGAACGCAGAGACTCAAGATGGCCTGCTTGTCTTCATCTTCTTCATTTGGTTTTTCCATTTTAATTATGTCTAGCTAATTTTCTGTTGTTAGAGGTAGATGGAATTGCCTAGATAACTTGTTTTGACTCTGGATAATTACTTGTTCTGGTTTGTTTAATTTCAAGATTATATTCACTGTTTTCATGTTTATCTACTGTCTGAATTTGCAATTGGGAAATTCGAGTTCATAATCGCTGTTTGTGAATAAACGATTTGCGCGTGTTACTTAGGAATAAGAACACAACCAAATTAACATTTTTGAGTGGAAATCTTTCGTAATGCTTCTGCTATTTATCTAATACTCAAGGAGTTGAATTAGTAACTTAGACAGAAAGGTTTATTCACCTAAGGAATTAGGGGATAAATTACAAAACTCAGTTTCTTGAAATTGGATTAACTGTTCAAGTTAATTTCCAGGACTGAATAAGTAGGACAGACAGAGAAATCGATCTTCTAGCAATTTCTTCTTTGATTATTAAAAAACCAATTTTCTGTGTTTTATTTTCTCACTTGAAAAATACCAAAAATATTTTATGTTCTTTTTTAAGTTGTTGTTCTGAATTATTGGAGAAAGCCAATTTCAAACCATTCAGTCGCTCAAACGAAGTTGAGTTGGTACATTAGTAGTTAACGGTTCAATCCCCGAGGACGATATTTTTACTACTACAAAGCGATTTGGTGCACTTGCCAATTTTGCTTAACAAGTTTTTACGGCGCATAAAACTTGTTGAGCAAAATTGGCAAGTGCACCAAATCGCTAACCGTAGTAATAAAAATATCGTCCTCGGGGATTGAACCGTTAACTACTAATGTGCCAACTCAATTTCATTTGAGAGACCGAATGGTTTGAAATTGGTTTTCACGAATAAGTAAGAACGGAAATTTAACAAGGAACATAAAATAGTTTTGGTATTTTCAATTGAGAAAATTAAGCAACAGAAAATTGGTTTTTAATGATCAAGAAAAATTTGTTAGAGGATCGATTTCCCTGCCATTCCTACTTGTTCAATCCTGGAAATTAACCTGAACAGTTTATCCAATTTCAAGAAACCGAGTTTTGTAATTTATCCCCTAATTCCTTAGGTGAATAAACCTATCTGTCTAAGTTACTAATTCAATTCCTTGAGTATTAGATAAATAGCAGAAGCATTAAGAAAGATTTCCACTCAAAAAATTAATTTGGTTGTGTTCTTATTCCTAAGTAACACACGCAAATCGTTTATTCACAAACAGTGATTATGAACTTGAATTTCCCAATTGTAAATTCATATAGTAGATAAACATGAAAACAGTGAATAAACTCTTGAAATTCAACAAACCAGAACAAGTAATTATCCAGAGTCAAAACAAGTTATCTAGGCAGTTCCATCTACCTCTAACAAAATAAAATTAGCTAGACATAATAGAAATAGAACAAACTCCAGAAGAAGATGAAGGCAAGGTAGTCATCATGAGTCTCTACTCGTCCGCTTCAACTCTCTTGATTGCTCCCTTTTCTCCCCCTCAAAATTGTATAGTTCTCTCTATATTTTTTCCCCGTGCGGCTACTGTTCTCTTCCCACTGTGCGGCTCGTTGCTGTTCTGATCTTTTTTTACTATGGTACGGCGCTGCCCTCCTTCTTATTGTGCGGCTTTCTTTTTTCAATCTCTTTGGGCGTTGCACGTGTGGACCAATTTCATGACTTGATTTCAAACCAATCCTATATGAATTGGTTTCCAATTCATTCAGCAGTCAACAAAGCTTCACGTGGGCTTCATTGCCCCAAAATCTCCTTTTTAGTTAATAATGAACCCACCTCTAATTGGCCATTCTTCATATTCAATCTCCCTTTTATTTTTTATTTCCTACAAAAATAAATAAGTAAAAATACTATTAGATTAACTCTAAAAACATGAAATTAAACTAAAATATTCAAAATATTATTAAAAACTAAGTTATCTAAACTTAGGGACAAAACTCAATCAATCGACACAATTGGGAGCAAAAATCCATTTAATAAGCACACAAAAATCACATAATCTAGCTACAAGATTATCAGTCGTTTTGGGCGAGATTATCACATAACCTCTGGCCATTTGTGCTACTCGCTACATAGCGTGAAGCCCGAACGCGCCCAAAACGACTGATAATCTTCTAGATTATGTGATTTTTGTGTGCTTATTAAATGGATTTTTGCCCAATTGTGTCGATTGATTGAGTTTTGTCCCTAAGTTTAGCTAACTTAGATTTTAATAATATTTTAAATATTTTAGTTTAATTTCATGTTTTTAGAGTTAATCTAATAGTATTTTTACTTATTTATTTTTGTAGGAAATTAAAAATAAAAGGGAGATTGAATATGAAGAATGGCCAATTGGAGGTGGGCTCATTATTAACTAACAAGGAGATTTTGGGGCAATGAAGCCCACGTGAAGCTTTCTTGATGTGAATGAATTGGAAACCAATTCATATAGGATTGGTTTGAAATCAAGTCATGAAATTGGCCCACCGTGCAACAACCAAAGAGATTGAAAAAAGAAAGCCGCACAATAAGAAGGAGGGCAACGCCATACCATAGTAAAAAAAGATCAGAACAGCAACGAGTTGCACAGTGGGAAAAGAACAGTAGCCACACGGGGAAAAAATATATAGAGATAACTATACAATTTTGAGGGGGAGAAAAAAGAGCAATCAAGAGAGTTGAAGCAGACAAGTAGAGACTCATGATGACTACCTTGCCTTCATCTTCTTCCGGAGTTTGTTCTATTTCTATTATGTCTAGCTAATTTTCTTTTGTTAGAGGTAGATGGAATTGCCTAGATAACTTGTTTTGACTCTGGATAATTACTTGTTCTGGTTTGTTGAATTTCAAGAGTTTATTCACTGTTTTCATGTTTATCTACTATATGAATTTACAATTGGAAAATTCAAGTTCATAATCATTGTTTGTGAATAAACGATTTACGTGTGTTACTTAGGAATAAGAACACAACCAAATTAATTTTTTGAGTGGAAATCTTTCTTAATGCTTCTACTATTTATCTAATACTCAAGGAATTGAATTAGTAACTTATACAGATAGGTTTATTCACCTAAGGAATTAGGGGATAAATTACAAAAATCAGTTTCTTGAAATTGGATAAACTGTTCAAGTTAATTTCCAGAATTGACCAAGTAGGAATGGCAGGGAAATCGATCCTCTAACAAATTTTTCTTGATCATTAAAAACCAATTTTCTGTTGCTTAATTTTCTTAATTGAAAATACAAAAAAATATTTTCTGTTCCTTGTTAAATTTCCGTTCTTACTTGTTCGTGAAAACCAATTTCAAACCATTTGGTCGCTCAAACGAAAATGAGTTGGCACGTTAGTAGTTAACGGATCAATCCCCGAGGACGATATTTTTATTACTTCAGTTAGCGATTTGGTGCACTTGCCAATTTTTCTCAACTCAACTTCGTTTGACCGACTGAATGGTTTCAAATTGGCTTTCCCCAATAAGTCAGAACAACAACTTAAAAAAGAACATAAAATATTTTTGGTATTTTTCAAGTGAGAAAATAAAACACAGAAAATTGGTTTTTTAATAATCAAAGAAGAAATTGCTAGAAGATCGATTTCTCTTCCTGTCCTACTTATTCAATCCTGGAAATTAACTTGTACAGTTTATCCAATTTCAAGAAACTGAGTTTTGTAATTTATCCCCTAATTCCTTAGGTGAATAAACCTTTTTGTCTAAGTTACTAATTCAACTCCTTGAGTATTAGATAAATAGCAGAAGCATTACGAAAGATTTCCACTCAAAAAAGTTAATTTGGTTGTGTTCTTATTCCTAAGTAACACGCGCAAATCGTTTATTCACAAATATCGATTATGAACTCGAATTTCCCAATTGCAAATTCACACATTAGATAAACACGAAAATAGTGAATATACTCTTGAAATTAAACAAACCAGAACAACTAATTATCCAGAATCAAACCAAGTTATCTATGCAATTCCATCTACCTCTAACAACGGAAAATTAGGTAGGCATAATTAAAAAGGAAAAACCAAATGAAGAAGATGAAGACAAGCAGGCCATCTTGAGTCTCTGCTTTCCAGCTTCAACTCTCTCTGAAATTCCTATTCCTCTCTTCTTTTTGTGCGGCTCCTTTTTCAGTGCCACTTTCTCTCTAACGCCCTCTTATTTGTTTACCTTGTAACGTTGCTCATGTTGCCCCTATAATTACTCTATTTGCACCAGTTACACTTTCCTGTTCAAAGACCCATTTTATCATCATCATATGGTCATGTACATTACTTTTTCACTTTGCCTTCTTCTAATGGCTTTTCATTTCATTTTTCTATAATTATTCATTCTTCAAGTGGGCCAGCAATGCTTCAAACTCAATAACTTTACAAACTTCATTTTATTTTCCTATATTTATTCATTTTTGGCATTGCATATTGATTCATTTTCAATGTCCAGACCATCACGTGGGATTCTTATTTGCCCCAAAATATATTCTTTAGCTAATAATGGGCCCACCTCCAATTGGTCATTCTTCATATTCAATCTCTCTTTATTTTTACTTTCCTACAAACATAAATAATAAAAATATTATTAGATTAACTCTAAAAACATGAAATTAAACTAAAACATGTAAAACATCATCAAAGACTCAACTGACCAAGCTTAGGAACAAAACTCAATCAATTAGTACAATTAGGAGTAAATATCCACTCAAAAAAATATATAAATCACAGTATCTAGCGGATTATCACGCCCCCAAACCTAAAACTTTGCTTGTTCCCAAGCAAAAGTAACTCAATTAACACACAAAACACTAAGGACAACAGACCAAGCAAACATCGACTCAAGGGACACCCTACTTAACAATAACAAAGCAATGCACCACCCAACGATGTAAGAAATCCTAAAACAAAAGAATCACCTTATAACTAGTTCACATCCAAGAATATTCCAAAGAAGAAATCATAACAATGGTGCTCCAATATTTCCACACTTGAAAAATTAAAGAACATGGCTAATTCAATTAAGGAAGAACTATTGGACACCCAACTACTCACAGGAAGTGCAATTTCACTCAATCACTCAAATTTATGTGGGTAATAATTTCAAGTGTATCACTCAAATTCACACATCAAAACCATGCAACTTCAAGTTTGATTTTCATCTCAATCATTCATCCTCAATTCACAACAAGCATAAATCAAAGGGACTTTATTTATGATGTAATGTGGCCAAGGTAAATGGGAGGGATAAGAAAGGATAAACAAGCTAGCACCAAAGGAAATAGAAGAGCAACAATTACTTTTAAAGAACCATGCTTTGCCTACAATCCTTTTCCCACCTCTTTCTTTTGGACTTCCTTCACCTTCTTTTCTTTCAAAGCACCACTTTGTTTTTTTTCAAGTGGTTCATACCATTTTTCATATTTTTTCTTTTTACATTTATTTTTTGTCTTCTTTTGTCTTTTTCTTTTTATTCCCTTTTTTTTTCTTTTTTTCTTTTGGTTACCATTCCTTCCTTTCACCAACATTATAAGCACAATATTCTCCCCCATACTTATGTCAAACCCGCACACAATAATTCAATGCTCTCATGTCCACTAAGGTTGGGTAGAAACATTGTTTTCAAAGTCAAGGCTCATGGGTAAAAACAAACAAAGATTTGCATATAAAGGTAAAATGGGCTAAGCAAAGGGAAAAAATCAAGGTTGACTAATTGGTCAGAGTGGCTACATGAAAAACGGCCCAAATCATTTTTATAACATGAATGTGAATCATGAACTTAAAACAAGAACCAAGTAAACTCAAGAGCATGAATTTCAATGGTGCACTCACAAGAAAGAATTTACAATTATAGGCTCAAATGACTCACAAGGATAAAGTTAAGCAATCCAAATAATTGTCACCAAAATTTTATAGCCATGAACTTTAATCAAAGAGGTTTAACACAATGCACCAAAGTTATGAAATCCAGTCAAGAACAAACTCAAATGAAAAACTAAACTACAAGTATCATCTTCATATCAAAGGAAAACAAACATGGTGGGTGTACAATACAATGAAATTTCCAAGAATGGGGTTCCACACAAGCATGCTTATTATTATTTTTTTTTTTCAAAGAATGATAATGACCTTAACTTGCAAACACTCAAAAATAAAACAGCACACACAAAAAAAAAAGAACAAAATAAAGAAAAAGAAAAAGAAAACTCCCCTATCTTGCGCTTCCAAAATTTGGTCCAAACTTGAGGTCACCATCATTAGTGCCTCCCATCCTTCCTTTTTGTCATGAGATACCATGAAGCACAGCTGAATATATACCTCAAAATAGAGAAAACATTAGCACAAGATAGGCAAGTCATAAAAGAAAAAACAACAAAATATATATCAGAATCAAAATTTTTTTTCTCTAAATTTTCAAAAATTTTCTTCTTTTTATTTATTATTATTATTTTTCAACAAAAACTAACAAGAAAATGAAAATAAACTAAAGAGAAGGGTTAAGAAAACTCATTGAGAAGCTTCCACCTGGATCCCATTGCTTGTAGCATAGGGGCCAAGAGATGCTAAATATATAAAGGCTTCCAACTGGATCCCATAGCTTGTGGAGTGGCGATTGCAGAAGCAAGATGATTCTACCCTCAATTCCTCCTGGAAAGTGTCTGGAAACTCCATTGACCTCTTTAGGTACAATAATGAACCCACTTACTCCCGGGTCAAATGTTATTTTCACAAAGTAATTTGACAGACAAGTGGAAGGGACCAACATTGCAGTGTCCACACATGCATGTAAGCCAACATATTTATCCAATGCAGCAATTTCAGGTTTCTTGGCCAGCATGGTGAAAGATATTTCCTCTTGTGACTCATCTACCACCACCACTAAATCTTCATTTTGATCCATCTCCGCAACCATATTTGCTTGAATATGGGTTTCCAGTGGCTCCTCAGCTAGCTTTTTCAAATGTTCCATAGTTTCCGCTTCTAACTTTTGAATCATGACACTTAGTTTCGCTACTAGCTCGTTAGAATGTTTCCCAGCTTGCATTTCAAACCCCTTAATCATGGTACTTATTTCTGCCTTGTTACACTCTATGCTCTGGATCACAAGTTGAGCATCTATCTCGCAAAGAAATTCTAGCACCTCAGGATTCAACTTAAAGTGTGGTGGCAGTGGTAAAGATGACAAATGTGATCTCCATTCCTCATTGGAGTATGTCTTTACATTGTTAGCAACGATACAATCAAGCATGACCCAATCAATTTGATATTCCTGATTTGATTAGTAGTCATGGTCCATGTGTTGCATCCACCTAACAAAAACAAAACTCAAAAGAAAAATTCAAATATATACAAAATAAAATGCTCAAATCGAGATTTCATTGGCACAACTAATATTAACGAAAATCAATCCCCGACAACGGCGCCAAAAACTTGTTGACGATCTCGGGAAGAGTACCTGATCGTTGCAAATAATAAAATCGGTAAAAACCGAATATCTTCCACAAGGATTAGTTACTAACTACCAATTCACAAGTTAAACAACTATTTAAACTTAATTTTGGTATGAAGAGAGCTCAAAATAAATAAAAGAGCAATAGAATATTTTTAGAATTTTTGTCCTGATAAAATAGAAATAAAAACGCTAGGGATTTGGTTTCATCCAATTATGAATCTGGATTCCTCATTGACAAGGAATCCTATGAATTACCGACACTCTAATTATCTTATTCTCAATTAGCATGTTGAAGGACAAATTCCCTTAATTAATTGAAGCCTAATTCCTTAGTGAATCAATTCTATCAAACCTTACTAATTACCCTAATTCCTTAGGTCTAATTAACAAAGCATGATGATCATAGCTCTATGGAATTTTTGAAATGCCCACATTAATCAGTTATCTATTCCTAGATTAACCAAATTAACAGTGGTGATTACAAGAGGCAAAGTCCAAAAATCACTATTCCTAGCATATAATTGAACCCTCAAAAACAAAAGAATGGTAGCTAAGCATTCAAATGTAAGCATGCACAATAAACATCACATCAACAATTTCATTTGTTCATAAAATAACCAGAGAGTAAAATAAAACTTCATCATAAAAGATTACATCAAAACCCTAACAAAAAGGAATTTAGCTACACATTGCTAAATCCTAAAACAAAATAAAATAGAGATAAAGAGTGAAAGAAAAACTCAATGAAAAAGAAGATGATCCAACAATGTCCAAGCTTGGCAGCACCGTTTCCACGTTGCCTCTCCCTAGTGACACTGCTCATGTGCGGTTGTTTTCTTTTATTTTCGCTCTGTTGTTCCTCGGGTTTTTTTTTTATTTTATGTTACTCCTCCTTAATCACCCAAGGTCAACTCCTTTAATTTTCCTTTTACGTTCCTTTTACGTTTTCGAACTATGAAAATCATTAATTGTTTCCATAATATGATGGATGCAGAAAATTAGAAACTGTATTTTTTAGAAGAAGATGCCATGTAGGCATGGGAAGTCGCCAAAATGATGTGTTAGTTGGACACTCAATAGGCACCTAGTGTAACACCCCCTTACTTGGTGTTACTACGTAACCCATGCGGAATGTAAATTAAAACGATAGTTTGCTGGTTGCTTTCGAAAATTAATTTATATAAGTACAAAGCGTCTGAAATTGGGTATAAAAATTTGGCACGAATCCAAACCTAAGCCTTGATCGGCACACCGGTTTACACTCCTAGCCTGACAAGTCTATTTAATTTAAAGATATACTTTAATAAAAGTTAGTGTTTTTACAAAAATTTGGATAAAGTCTCCTCTGTAAATCGGACATCCCAGGTAAAAGAACAACTGCTAAAATAGTTAAATTTTCATTCCAAAATTCCAGTTACACTAAATACAACCAGGCAGTAATATGCTAAAAATAGTTATATCAATTAGCTATACATGACCAAAAGGAAAAGCTTAAGTTTTCATTCAAAAGAGATGCTCTTCGAGCCATAAACATTCCATTTTAAATTAAAGGCTCTTTGAGCCATACCCATACATACTATCAAAAATAATATAAGTCTCAAACCCTAAGCTAGTCATTCTAAAAGTTATTTCTAAGGAAAACTCACGTGATCATCCCACGATCAAATACTTCATCTGTACAAAATTACCCAGTATAATAGCGAACCAGAAGAAACCAGATATATCTGTAAGGGTGAGATACCGACAAATGGATATATCACACAACAACCATATACACGATACATACATCACCTCAGCACATTAACATTTAATTATTATACAGAGATAAAATAACAAGTGTTATATCAGTGGGTCTCATACTAGAACAATCAGTTTTATAAAGAGAATGCATGGCACTTCAATAATTAGGCTCTAAACTTAATCTCATGAGATACCAATACCGTTTTATCAATAAGGAAGAAAGAGTTGATCCGGCTCATATGCCCCATCTGGCAAGTTGTCTCCATCACCTCATGCGCCCGGATCAACATCATCACGAATCCCTTATAACGGTCATTCGGATGTATACCTCATCGAATACCACATCTTAAGCGGGTATTCGGATAAATCAAGCACGTCTGCTAAGGGAAAATGCATATGAATAAAAGACTTTTCATTATCGAGACTTTTCTTTGTGTTCACTCTTTTCCGTTGTCGAAGCCCAAAGCTAATGACTTTTCATAATTTTCATTACTTGAAAATCAATAACACAGGACACACAGCCCGAGTGCTCATTCACAACACCTTAGACCGATGCCGCAGTCCAAGGTTGTCGTCGTAGAAACAATTATAGTTTTATCCATGTTTCATTTCAACATGATAAGGACTCCTAGCCCATAACAACGAAATTAGGACACACAGTCCTCAATTCCAAAATCAGGACTCCTAGCCCATAATATCACGATTGGGACCCTTGGTCCATAATTCTTGACACGGATCCCAGATCACGTGCATACAACTGAATACTAGAGGCGACGTCTCGCGAACTAGTATTCTCTTTCACATGTGCTTAATTTTCGCTCAGTGAAAATAAAAACCAAAACAAAACATCGGTCACTTATCCAAGTAACCGGAACGTTTCTAAATCATTTAGGAGAAAATCCTTTTCCTTTGCAAAATCTTTTCTAAAACATTTAGGAAATTCGTTTACTTTTGAAATCCTTGATGGAACAAAGTCAAATATTTTTGAAGGGTCTTTCCATCATAAAACACACCGTTCGAAAAGGTTTTCTCTTGTACAAAACTTTTGATCATAAAAAGGTAGTTTCCTTCAACTTAAAATCACTTCAACATTTTTCTAAAAACAGAGATCTTATTCTTCTAAAGTAAGCACTTTAAATAAGGAACTTTTATAAGTGAACCCAAAACTTTCAAAGTTCTATTCAAGGCTTATTAAGGTTTTTAATCCTTATAGTCATTGGGCACAGACTTAAGTCCAGCTTCTCAAACTTCAATCAACAGTAATATATTCACAACCATAA
Organism: Sophora flavescens; assembly: GCA_030762895.1. Taxonomy (NCBI): domain Eukaryota; kingdom Viridiplantae; phylum Streptophyta; class Magnoliopsida; order Fabales; family Fabaceae; genus Sophora; species Sophora flavescens. The sequence continues at coordinate 258,813,079 of CM061063.1, forward strand.
TAATATCAGAGTTAATGACAGTTCATCACATATATATAATTCATAACACTTTAAATCAAGTAATGTTCAACTTCAAGTAATAATCACAATAATGTTGACAACACTCAATTAAACACATACACACATGCACATGGTCATTGAATATCCATAGGCAAGCTCCCCTTACCTTTGAAGACAAGTGAAGGATCCTCGTCTTAATGCTCACGTTAGCTCCAAGAGTGTAATTTCTACTCCATCAAGCAAGCATAGCCGTGTTCAACATCACAGAGACACAAACCAAGCATGATAACAAACAAATAAATTCACCAATCCAATTTTCATTCTCAAAACATATAATCAAAAGAAACCATACATTTAATTTAGTAAATAGAATCAATTTCTCAATAACATTGATTTGGGTAAAAGGATCCATAATTAAAATTGGGGAACATTTGATTTGGTTTGAGAAACATGAAATTGAACTTAGAAATCTCAAATTAAAGATCCTAATTTGATTAAAACATAATTAATTTCATGGAAACATAATCGATTTCAAATAAAATCAAATTGGGGTTTAGGGTTCAAAGAGCAATTTGGGAAAATTTGATTTAAATAGAAAATCATAAAATTAACCTTAGAAACCATTAATTACAAGTCCCAATTGCACTAAAACTGAACCAATTTCATGATTAAAGTAAGATGAAAAGTTAAGGTTTCAAAATCAATTTGGGGATTTTTGAATCTAAGCAAAATAGATGAGGTTTTTATTTACCCAAGGAAGAAGAAGATGTCATGGTGGTTGGAGGTGGTGAGCAGCAGCAACCACGACGGCTTCGGCGAGGACTCAACCACAATGCTCTCTACAATAACCAATTCAAGGTGGAGAACGAAAGTCGTAGTGGCGGAGAAGCTAGCGATGTGTGGTCATCCTCTCCACTCCGATCGAAGGCCAAGCAGTGGTCGACGACGTCTAATGATGGAGCAGCGGCAAATACGCACGCGGACGAGCTGTATTGCGACTAAAGGACCGCAACAACACGCTGATGACGACGTGCACCACGACAGCGAGGAGCAGCTGGTCACGCGGTCGTGGTGGTGGTCGGACGAGCTTAGACGACGGCTGGACATGGTTGAGAAAAGGAGGAAGATGAAGTTGAAGGGAGGAAGAAGAAGAAGAGAGAAAGAAAGAGAAAGAATAAGAAAGAAGAAGAAAAAGAAAAGAAAGAGAGAGAGGGGGGACTACGGGTCTGATGAGGGAAATGAGAGAGAATTTTAGTTTTTTTTTTGTATTAGTGGGTACAAAATGAGTGATAAATGTTAAGCCTAAAATAAACATGTTTTTACTTTTTGGAATCTAAAAATAAAGGTTGATAAATATATGATTTCGAAATTCAAATTACAGTAAAGATTAATAATTGAACTGATCAGCTAAGAAAATACTCGGTCCAAAATTTAATCTCCGATTAATGTCAAACTAGTTTATTTTCAAATCTAAAATAAAATAGAATGAAAATATGGACATGCTTTTCTCTTAATCAAATTATTTAAAACATTTTTCTGTACTGGTAATAATGGTGACAATAAGTTAAATAATTTTCTAGTAAGCGTGCATTCACTGAAATAAGTGAGTGCTAATGCACCCAATAAAATAATTTGAAGAGAGTAATTTAATTACTCAACTAGACCACATAACAAAATAAACATAAACATCCAAATAAAATAATTAATCATATGTGTAAAAACTAGGGTGTTACATTACTACCCCTCTTAAAAAAAATTCGTCCTCGAAATTTCGTAGCTCGTAACTAAACAGGATTTTGTAATCACACCTTGACCCTAAAATATTACTTTGTATTATCGTCGCTTCATTCCTTTCATCTATAACTCTATAACAGGATCAATTCTTATGTCACTCTATTTATCCTTTAACTACATCTGAGCTTGAGTTGCACATGATAAACTTTGAGCCAAGAACCTAAGAAATTCAATCTTATTGAAATTGAACCTTACCACACCCAACATAGTCCGTTCCCTTCTTAATTCCTTCCGAATCTTTTGCCTACTTCGATTTCATATCCTTCATTTGCCTCTCATTTTCAATTTGGTTCTCAAGCCCTGTTAATATCCCTGGTTTAAGAGATTTCACATGCACATCTACCCTATTGCCCAAGGAAATTAGTAATCTGAGTTGAGGATCCGAGTTACACAAAAAAGGGAGATCACCAATTTCAAACAATTGCCTTTCTCACAAGGGCATTTAATGTTTCACTCATTCGCTCAATTTTTTCTAGGCTATCAACTTTTCACTCAATTTCACATTTCAAGAGCACTTCCCATGAATTTGATTTCCATCTCAAAATAGTTCCCACGAAAACATGAATGCAACATCAAAAGGTCTTTTAAAGGTTGTAATGGGGCCTGGCTAAGGGTAGGATTATTCAAAGGTACTAGGCTTTACATCCCTAGGAATTAAGAGAGCATGAAGCCTGTACACCCTTATTTCCACTCTAATTCCTTTTTCCATTTTTCTTTTTATTTGACGCTTTGGGTGGCTACAACCTTTATCTTGCTAAGCTTTTTGTCTTTGCCCCTTTTCTTTTGGCAATTTTTTTTCTTTTCTTCTTTGCCCTTGGCTTCAATCTTTATTTTTTTCTTTTTCTCAACCCAGAATGACATATCAAACCTTGTAGTCACCCCAAACTTATCTTATTGCAACCCTTCTCTTGCTCCATGCTCTCCTAATCCTAAGATTGGGTTAACATGGTTTTTCCAGATTTTTGGCTTATAGCATAAGGTCATCAAGAAACAATAGGCTTATTAGGCTCAATGTGGCTAACTAGGGAACATGCATTAGGGAAGGTTATTTTTAGGCCAAGTAGTTATTTCAAAGAAAATTGTCTAAATCATTTGATGCAACCATATAAACATGCAAACCATGAAGAGATTCAAGCAAATTCTGGAAAGTGCAGCTTAAAAGCGATTCACACAATTAAAAACAATGCTGGGGGCTCAAATTCTTCACCTGGACATTTTTGCAAATTGTTTGACTGAGATACAATTCCTAGTGTGTGCACCCCTCCACCCCAAACTTATCATAAATTAAGCAATCACAATAGAATTTCTCAAAGTTCAATTTTAAATTTTTCACATGGGGATCAAATTTTCGATTTTCAAAACCTAGGGGGAAATCATCGATCGTCAACATATATCATGCAGTCAATCTATGCTAAATTTAATAAAATCCAGCAAACTCACCAACATAAGACTCACACACATACGACACAAAGCAACACAAACAAGGAAAACAAAACAAAAACAAAGCAATTGGTTCCCTCCCCCACACTTAAGACATACATTGTCCTCAATGAAAGAACATAAATACAAAATAAGAGTGAGGGAAGGGAGACGGTTCTCCCTAATCAAGTTGTAGTGTAGATGGGCGCTTCCAAGGAAAGCTCGTCTACGATTGCATCTTCAGGCACCGAGCTCTCATGGAATAGCTTCAAGCGCTGCCCATTAACCTTAAAGACCTTGTTGCTACCTGCACTTTTTATCTCTACCGCACCATGAGGGAAAACATCAGTAACAATAAATGGGCCAACCCACTTGGATAGAAGTTTCCCAGCCATCACCTTTAGGCGGGAGTTAAACAATAAAACCTGTTGGCCCACAGAGAATTCCTTCCTAGAAATCATCTTATCATGGAAGTGCTTAGTTTTCTCTTTATAAATTCGAGAGCTTTCATAGGCTTCCAACCTAAGCTCTTCAAGTTGCTGTAATTGGAGTTTTCTTTCAATGCTTGCTTTTTGCATTTCCAAATTACAACTTTTGACCGCCCAATAAGCACGGTGCTCAATTTCTACAGGAAGATGACATGCCTTACCGAACACAAGTCTATAGGGAAACATCCCTATTGGTGTCTTGAAAGCTGTTCTTTGAGCCCAAAATGCATCTTCTAGACGGCGGCTCCAGTCCTTCCTATTTGACTACACCACTTTCTCTAAGATCTGCTTGATTTCTATGTTGGAAATCTCAGCCTGCCCATTAGTTTGGGGATGATATGCAGTAGAGACCCTGTGCACAACTCCATACTTTTGGAGTAAAGCTTCCATGGTGCAGTTATAGAAATGAGTGCCTTGGTCACTTATGATAGCATGAGGTATTCCGAACCTGCAAAAAATATTGGACCTGACAAAACTTGCAACAACTCTAGATTCATTAGTCCTAGTGGGGATAGCTTCCACCCACTTTGAAACATAATCAACAACAAGCAGAATATAGAGAAAACCAAAAGATGCAGGTAAATGACCCATAAAGTCAATTCCCCACACATCAAACACCTCACAGAAAAGCATAGGTTGCTGAGGCATTTCACTCTTACGAGTGATGGTTGTACCTGCTATCTGACACTCTTTACAAGTGCGGTAAGTCTCATAAGCATCCTTAAAAACAGTGGGCCAATAAAAACCTAAGTCTGGGATTTTTCTTGCAGCCCTTTGTGGCCCAAAATGTCCCCCTACTTGAGAAGCATGAGAAAAATGCAGAATAGACTCAATCTCATAGTCAGGGACACATCTCCTAATTACCTGACCACTACCAAATTTCCAAAGATATGGATCATCCCAAACATAATACTTGGCATCACTCTTGAGTTTGTGAATTTGTGACCTAGTTGCACCTGTCGGAAAAACACCAGCAACAAGATAATTAACAATATCTGCAAACCAAGGAGTTACCCCATGTAACTGTAAAAGCTGCTCATCAGGAAAGTCATCCTGAATGGGGGAAGGATCTTCATCCCTCTCTATTCTTCTCAAGTGATCAGCCACTAAATTCTCAGCTCCACTTTTATCCTTAATATCCACACTAAACTCTTGGAGCAACAACATCCACCGAATCAGTGTCGGTTTTGATTCTGGTTTCTTCAACAAGTACTTTAAAGCTGCATGGTCAGTGAAAACAACAACCTTGGAACCTAGCAAATATGATCTGAATTTATCAAGAGCATAAACAATAGCTAGAAGTTCCTTTTCAGTGGTAGTGTAATTAGCCTGTGCAGAATCTAAAGTTCTAGAAGCATAATAAATAACATGGGCAGACTTGCCCACCCTTTGTGCAAGAACCGCCCCCACGGCATAGTTAGAGGCATCACACATAATCTCAAAAGGGAGGGTCCAGTCAGGAGGCTGGATGATGGGTGTAGAGGTCAATGCTTTCTTCAAGAAATCAAACGCCTTTTTGCAGTTGTCATCAAAGTTGAAAATGACATCATTCTTCAACAAGTTTGACAGAGGAAGAGCTATCTTGCTAAAATCCTTTATGAAGCACCTGTAAAAACCTGCATGACCAAGAAAAGAGCGAATCTCGCGAGCGCAAGATGGGTAAGGCAGTGTAGAAATCACCTCAATCTTAGTAGGATCTACTGAAATACCCTTTTCAGAAATAATATGCCCCAAAACAATTCCCTGTTCAACCATAAAATGACATTTTTCATAATTCAAAACAAGGTCAGTTTCAATGCATTTTTCCAAAACCAGATTCAAACTACTCAAGCATGCATCAAATGAGGAACCATAAACAGTAAAATCATCCATGAATACTTCCATGTAATTCTCAATATATTCAGTAAAAATACTAAGCATGCATCTCTGGAATGTGCCAGGAGCATTGCAAATACCAAATGGCATCCTCATGTAAGCAAATGTGCCGAAAGGGCACGTAAAAGTTGTCTTTTCTTGATCCTCTGGTGCAATGTGGATCTGAAAGTAACCTGAAAAACCATCAAGAAAACAATTGTGTGATTTACCGGCTAGTCGTTCAAGTATTTGATCGATGAACGACAAAGGGAAGTGACCCTTTCTAGTAACCTGGTTCAATCTCCTGTAATCAATGCAAACTCTCCAACTATTCTGAACTCTAGTGGGAACAAGTTCATTGCTTTCATTTTTTACCACTGTGAGTCCAGATTTTTTTGGTACAACTTGCACTGGACTCACCCAATTACTGTCAGAGATAGGATATATGATACCTGCATGCAAGAGTTTTGTTACTTCCTTCTTCACAACATCAAGAATCAAGGGGTTAAGCCACCTTTGGGGCTGCCTAACTGTTTTAGCCCCGTCCTCCAACAGAATCCTATGCATACACCTGGATGGGCTAATACCTGGTATGTCGGCCAAGGTCCAACCAATCGCCTTCTTATGATTCTTCAAAACCTGCAAGAGCTTAGTTTCTTGGTCAGGATCAAGGTTAGAGGAAATTATAACTGGAAGTTTTTCATTCCTCTCCAAATAAGCATATTTCAGATTTTCAGGAAGTGGCTTAAGCTCTAAGGAGGGTGGCTGCTCAATAGATGGTATGTTTGGGGCAGTCGTGCTGTCAAGAACTTCAGCTGAATAAACAACTTCATTTACACTGTCACTCTGCAAGGCAGCATCAATCTCAGCAAAAACAACACAAAGGTCAGTGCTAGTACAATCAGCACATGAGTAAACATCATCAAAACCAGAAAGAGATGGGAAATCAGCAGCCTCAACCAAATCATAATAAGTGTCATCAACAATTTCAGAGAGCAACTCTATTTGAAAAACTGAATGCTCTTCCAAGGGATGCTTCATAGCATCGAAAATGTTGAATTTCGCAACAATGTCACCAAATTCCATGGACATGGTTCCATCGCCAACATCAATCTTTGTTTTCGCCATTTTCATGAATGGTCTACTGATCTACTTGAATTCGTTTCTCCTGCCATGTCCAGAATGTAAAAATCAGCAGGGAAAATCAGGTCATTGACTTGAACAAGCACATCTTCTACTACTCCAAAGGGGCGAGCATTGGTCCTGTTTGCCAACTGAATAGTAAGACTTGTATGATCCAAAGGACCAAGATCAAGATTGTTGAAAACAGAAGTAGGCATAAAATTAATAGAAGCTCCTAAGTCCAACATGCAATTATCGAATTTACTATCCCCAATGGTACATGGAATAGCAAAAGTTCTCGGATCCTTGCATTTCTATGGCATTGCCTGATTGAGGGATGAGACGGTAACCTTTTCAGGTGCAGGTTTAGGTTGAATGAGGGCTGAAACATTTCGCCCCAAATTAACTCTCTCATTTCCCTTCAACCTCCTCTTGTGTGTGCACAAATCCTTCAAAAACTTCGCGTATTTTGGAACCTGCTTAATCACATCATGAAGTTGAATGTTTACCGCCACTTTTCTGAATACATCCAGAATCTCTCTCTCCTTGTCTTCCTCGTCAATCTTTTTATTTTTCAGTACTCTTTGTGGGAAGGGAATTGGTGGCACATACTCTTTCTCAGCCTCAACAACAACAGAAGGTTCAGGTGTTACCTCAACATTTTTTTTATTTTTTTAGGGGTTGGTTCTACAACCTTTCCGGATCTCAAAGAAATTGAACTCACATTAGGATTAGGGACATTAGGATTCACTACTGTTTGTGCAGGTAGTTGGTTTGATCCTTGAGCTTGCTGCATGGCATTCATCAAAGTGGCAAGCTGTCCAATTTGTGTCTGCAAAGTATGAATACTAGAATCCGTTCGCTGCTGAAACTGGAGATTGTTTGCCGCCATTTGCTTGACAAGGTCCTCTAGCGAAGGTCCGAAAGGTGCAGAGGTGGTTACTTGGGGAGAGTTCTGTGGTGGTAACGTCAGATGTTGTTGTTGTGTGGATGAGTTTCCATACCGAAGGTTTGGATGGTTTCTCCAGTTGGGGTGGTACTTATTAGTGGAAAGGTCAGGAATGTTGTACCTGTTCTGATTGTTACCTTGATTGTAAAGATTGGCTGCATATGCTTGAGGCAAATCAGTGACCGACTCATCTTTCAGAATGGGACATGCATCCGTCAGGTGTTCAGGAGAGGTACAAATACCACACAACCTTGCTGTTTGAGCTTTATCCACTGTCAACTGCTTCACTAAATAAGTAAGCTCATCAAGTCTGGTTTCAAGGGCTTTGTTGGAATAAGAAACATGGATCTCATTCACACCCTTTGTTTCGACAGAATTGTTTCTAGTTGTGAACTGTTGGGAGTTGAGTGACATGTTCTCAATCAATGACTTGGCAGCAGCTGGAGTCTTATCAACAAGTGCTCCCCCGCTAGCAGCATCTAAGATGTTTCTATCCATTGGTAGCAATCCCTCATAAAAGTACTGAATAAGCAGTTGCTCGGAAATCTGGTGCTGAGGACAACTGGACACCAACTTCTTAAATCTCTCCCAGTATTCGGCCAATGATTCATTGCCTTGTATAATACCACATATCTCTTTTCTGATTGATGCAGCCCTGGAGGCAGGGAAGTATCTCTCTAGGAAGACTTTCTTCAAATCATTCCAGGTTGAAACGGAATTCGGCTCAAGATAATACAACCAATCCTTCGCAGCACCTTGAAGTGAGAATGGGAAGGCTCTCAGCTTGATATGGTCTTCTGTTATTCCTTCAGGTCTCAAAGGTGTAGAGCAAACAACCTGGAATTCTTTCAGATGCTTATGCGGATCCTCACCTGCAAGACCACTAAACCTTGGCAACAAGTGTAATAAACCAGATTTCAATTCAAAAGGAGCAACGACATTAGCATATTCAATACATAAACCATTGTAATTAACATCAGGACCAGCAAGCTATCTTAGTGTTCTTTGATCAACCATGTTATCAAAAGCAAGTTCAGAATCAGAATCACTATTGCTTGGTGAACTAGTGCTAGCCTGAATTGATCTACGGCGTGTGTACAAGGTTCTCTCAATTTCAGGATCAAAATCAAACAAGTCAGAACTACCAGACCTAGTAGCCAGAACTAATTCAGCAATGCATCAACAAATCTATTAATAACAACAAGAGTCCTCGGCAACGGTGCCAATTTTGATCCGCTGTCGCACACGGGTCAAAAACGAGTAATAAAAAAAAACTGTAGTCAGGGAACGACAACTCGAGTATCGTATCTCAAGGACTCTTGGATTAGTATTAACCTACGAATCGATTAGGGGGGGGGGGGGGTTAGGTTGAAGATTTGATTAAGAAAACAATGCAATTAAGTGATTATCAATAAGCTAAAATGATTAATCTACTATTTCGGTTTCTCAACTATCATTGATTCACATACTTTCCATGCCCTAAGAGGATTCTAATCCCTTTTCGACTGTAGCAGCAATTAAACAAGCGCAATTGACTCTACGAGATATATGTTCCCTATTCCGAATTAAGCAAACAGATTGAAGCTCTCATGAATTAAGCAAACACGATCGAACACACGCGGATTAAGCAAACGCGATCAAGGTAAAGGAACATATGATCATCGAAATTAATCAATACTTATTCTATATAACCTGAATTAAGCAAACAAGACATATAGCATGATATTGAAAGAGATAAGCAAATTGATTGGGAATTATGGAACCTCAAGTGTCGGCGGAAACCGATTACAGCAGACTAATCCCTGGTGATTAGTTCTCCATCACAAACATAATAAAAACCCTAGAAATAATTTGTAAAAATAGTGAAAGACTGGTGTTCTTTCTATCTGCCTTTGATCCTTTTTATAGAACAGGTGCGCGTCACGGCGTGATGGCCATGACGTATTCTGCCAAGGGCGCGCATTAAAATTCTAGTCTGTCACGGCCGTGATACCTATCACGGCCAGGGCGTGATCAATTATGTCCATGGGTGCTGATCTGTCACGGCCGTGACCTCCATCACGGCTAGGCCGTGATCATTTCTGATCTTCAGGGTCTTCTCATCACACCCGTGATGGCTATCACGGCTAGGCCGTGTTGCTTTCTGGTCTTCATGGGTAGCTCATCACGGCCGTGACCAGTATCACGGCTTGGGCATGATGGCTTCTGCTTTTAAGTGTCCTTCCCTATTTGCTCTTCTTATTAACCTGAAAATATGAAATAGCATTGAATGCTTTATTTGACTCAAAATTTACTAAAATATCCTAAAACTACTTAAGAGACTCAAATGTTGCTTGAGGACAATTAAATCCAAATTTGGGCGAAAACGAGATTAAACTCGAATAATTAGTACAAAAACCATGGTGTTACTAGTTACAAAACTAGATGAGCCAGAGGCTGATCAACGACCTCAAAGATTAGAAACATTTCGCTATAGCTTATTACACTGGAAAGAAATTATCAAAACTTAATCACTTCTTGCTCCAAAATTAGTCCGCTAGAAAAACTTTTTCAACACGTTATCCTCACGACGAACATCAAGTTCAACATTAATTGTACCACATATATCAAATTTCAACCCAAAGCACACAATTGTAGTCTCAGTTCCCTTTGGACTTATTCCACCACTTTACAAATGAAGTTTGTAAAGTTATTGAGTTTGAAGCATTGCTGGCCCACTTGAAGAATGAATAATTATAGAAAAATGAAATGAAAAGCCATTAGAAGAAGGCCAAGTGAAAAAGTAATGTACATGACCATATGATGATGATAAAATGGGTCTTTGAATAGGAAAATGTAACTGGTGCAAATAGAGTAATTATAGGGGCAGCGTGAGCAACGTTACAAGGAAAAAAATAAGAGGGCGTTAGAGAGAAAGTGGCACTGAAAAAAGGAGCCTAACAAAAAGAAGAGAGGAATAGGAATTTCAGAGAGAGTTGAAGCTGGAAAGCAGAGACTCAAGATGGCCTTCTTGTCTTCATCTTCTTCATTTGGTTTTTCCTTTTTAATTATGTCTAGCTAATTTTCTGTTGATAGAGGAAGATGGAATTGCTTAGATAACTTGGTTTGATTATGGATAATTACTTGTTCTGGTTTGTTTAATTTCAAGAGTATATTCACTATTTTCATGTTTATCTACTGTGTGAATTTGCAATTGGGAAATTCGAGTTCATAATCGTTGTTTGTGAATAAACGATTTGCGCGTGTTACTTAGGAATAAGAACACAACCAAATTAACTTTTTTGAGTGGAAATCTTTTGTAATGCTTCAGCTATTTATCTAATACTCAAGGAATTGAATTAGTAACTTAGACAGAAAGGTTTATTCACCTAAGGAATTAGGGGATAAATTACAAAACTCAGTTTCTTGAAATTGGATAAACTGTTCAAGTTAATTTCCAGGATTGAATAAGTAGGACAGGAAGGGAAATCGATCTTCTAGCAATTTCTTCTTTGATTATTAAAAAACCAATTTTCTGTGTTTTATTTTCTCACTTGAAAAATACCAAAAATATTTTCTGTTCTTTTTTAAGTTGTTGTTCTGACTTATTTGCGAAAGCCAATTTCAAACCATTCAGCCGCTCAAACGAAGTTGAGTTGGTACATTAGTAGTTAACGGTTCAATCCCTGAGGATGATATTTTTACCACTACAAAGCGATTTGGTGCACTTGCCAATTTTGCTTAACAAGTTTTTACAGCGCCAAAAACTTGTTGAGCAAAATTGGCAAGTGCACCAAATCTCTAACTGAAGTAATAAAAATATCGTCCTCGGGGATTGAACAGTTAACTACTAACGTGCCAACTCAATTTCGTTTGAGCAACCGAATGGTTTGAAAATGGTTTTCACGAATAAGTAAGAATGGAAATTTTACAAGGAACAGAAAATATTTTTGGTATTTTCAATTGAGAAAATTAAGCAACAGAAAATTGGTTTTTAATGATCAAGAAAAATTTGTTAGAGGATCGATTTCCCTGCCATTCCTACTTTTTCAATCCTGGAAATTAACTTGAACAGTTTATCCAATTTCAAGAAACTGAGTTTTGTAATTTATCCCCTAATTCCTTAGGTGAATAAACCTATCTGTCTAAGTTACTAATTCAATTCCTTGAGAATTAGATAAATAGCAGAAGCATTAAGAAATATTTCCACTCAAAAAATTAATTTGGTTGTGTTCTTATTCCTAAGTAACACATGCAAATCGTTTATTCACAAACAGTGATTATGAACTTGAATTTCCCAATTGTAAATTCATGCAGTAGATAAACATGAAAACAGTGAATAAACTCCTGAAATTCAACAAACCAGAACAAGTAATTATCCATAGTCAAAACAAGTTATCTTGGCAGTTCCATCTACCTCTAACTAAATAAAATTAGCTAGACATAATAGAAATAGAACAAACTCTGGAAGAAGATAAAGGCAAGGTAGTCATCATGAGTCTCTACTCGTCCGCTTCAACTCTCTTAATTGCTCCCTTTTCTCCCCCTCAAAATTGTATAGTTCTCTCTATATTTTTTTCCCCGTGCGGCTACTGTTCTTTTCCCATTGTGCGGCTCGTTGCTGTTCTGATCTTTTTTTACTATGGTACGGCACTGCCCTCCTTCTTATTGTGCGGCTTTCTCTTTTCAATCTCTTTGGCCGTTGCACATGTGGACCAATTTCATGACTTGATTTCAAACCAATCCTATATGAATTGGTTTCCAATTCATTCAGCAGTCAGCAAAGCTTCACGTGGGATTCATTGCCCCAAAATCTCTTTTTTAGTTAATAATGAACCCACCTCTAATTGCCCATTCTTCATATTCAATCTCCCTTTTATTTTTAATTTCCTACAAAAATAAATAAGTAAAAATACTATTAGATTAACTCTAAAAACATGATATTAAACTAAAATATTCAAAATATTATTAAAAACTAAATTATCTAAACTTAGGGACAAAACTCAATCAATTGACACAATTGGGGGCAAAAATCCATTTAATAAGCACACAAAAATCACATAATCTAGCTAGAAGATTATTAGTCATTTTGGGCGAGTTCGGGGTTCACTATCTGTATTAGTGGGTTGAGTATGTTGTGTGTCTGCTTGTCCAGGTCCATGGTCAATGAGGGTCGTATCATCCCCCCCCCCCCCCACCCCTCCCCTCCCCTGAAAGGCACCTTCTCCTGAAGGAGAAAAGATGGGTAAGCAGCACAGAATTCAAAATAGTTCTCCCATGTTGGTTCCTCTAATGGGCAACCTTGCCATTGGACCAGAATTTGAGATTGAGGTTTGCCCTGAACCAGAATGGAGCAAGTGGCACAAATGGCCAGAGGTGTCTCGATTGGTCTGCCATCTTGACTCTCTGGTGGTAATTCTCTCACAGGAAACTCAGCTGAACCATAAAAGGGTTTGAGAGTGGAGATGTGAAATACATGGTGAATACGACTCCCCTCCGAAAGGCCGAGTCAATAAGCCACAGAACCTACACGAGCTACAACCGGAAATGGCCCATAGAAACATTTAGAGAGTTTATGGTGGCGATTAAGAGCAACAGATATCGGACGTGAGTATTAGCTGTCATTTGCCATGCGATGTTGAGTTGCTAAAAGGTTGACCTTAAGAGTTCGAAGTAACTCATCTTGGGTAATCAAAGCCTCATCAAGAGCTTGGATTGAAGTAGAGCCCTACTAGTAACTCATCATTGGTAATCAATGGACTTCTACCCTGAAGAGCTTGAAATGGGGATATCTTGAGAGCAATGTGATTGCTTGTATTATAATGGAATTCTTCCCAACCCAAAAAAGAAACCCACGAGTTTGGTTTTGGGTTGTGTAAAAGTGTGAAGATATTGTTCTAAGCCCTGATTCACTACCTAGGTTTGCCATCCAGTTTGTGGATGATAGGCACTGCTCATCTTCCATTGGGTGCCACTGATTTCAAACAATTTGCGTTAGAATGCACTGACAAAAACAATGTCACGATCAGATACAATCGAACAGGGAAAATCGTGATGGCGGACCACAGTGTCAACAAACATTTTAGCCACCTTCACTATAGTAAAAGACGATGGCAAAGCCCCAAATTGAGCCAATTTAGACAAACGATCAACAACCACCATGATAACAGTGATGCCTTAGGATGAGGGAAGTCCGTCCAGTCACAAAGTCCATAGCCACATCTTCTCAAACTGATTCTGGAATCGGTAAGGGTTTCAAGAGGTCCGTTAGAACTTAGGTAGACTACTTGGTTTACTGAAAAATAAGGCAAGGTACCACATAAGATTCTACAGATTTGCGCATGTGAGGCCAACAAAAATTTGGCAGCCAATCAAACCAAAGTCCTTTTTAAGCCAGCGTGTCCCCCCACTTGGAGTGTCATGAAATTCACGAATAAGTTGCTCACGTAATGGAGATTGAGGGATCACCATATATCTGCCCTTAAACACTATCAAACCATGAAGCACAACATACTGAGATGGCAGAGTGCCATGTTGTTGTTGTTGATGGAAAGCCAGCAAATAAGGATTTGTAGTGTTCTCTTGTTGTAATTTCTGCAGTATATCAAAAGTAGGTCCAAAAACCAGAGTAAGAAAAAAAGCATATGATTCAGTATGCCGGGGTGGCCACTCAGCATGAACTTATAGGGAAATTTGAGGCCTTAAAGCCATTGATTGGCCTTTTAGAAGAAGGACAACCCTTAGCCTTGAAAGATGTTGCTTCAGTGATTTTCACTTTAGGTGTCAATCGTGAGAACAAGGCAAGAACGGTAAAGAATGGAGCAGTACGGGTGATTGTAAAGAAGATCAAGGACCGAATTCATGTCGATGAATTACTAGATATCCTTGCACTTCTTTCACGTCACCAGAAGGTTGTTCAGGACATTGAAGAGCTTAGAGCTGTTCCTAGCTTGCTAAGCATTATCCCAGAGAGTTCCTATGAACGTAACAAGGAAAACTGCGTAGCAATCCTTCAAACTATTTGTCTGTATGATAGGTCCAAGTTGAAGGAAATAAAGGAAGAGGATAACACCAACAGACCAATATCTGAGCTTTCACAGAATGGAACATCAAGGGATAAGAGAAAAGCTAGTGGAATTCTTGAGAGACTTAACAGGGTTGTTAATATCACACACACTGCATAATGTCCCTTGAGTCCTCTTTCAAGGTACATTGGTATATTTTGCATCTGTTCCAGACTTTTTAAGTTGTTGAAAGTTAAAATAGTCTGCAATTCTGTCTCATCCCCAATTATGTACATTCTTTCTTTCTCAACAAAGCCATTCTCGTGTTCATGATTAGTTAGTGATGGAATAAAAGTGAAGCCATTTGCTCTTTGTTCAAAAACTTCTACAAGGGACTGCATTTAGTAATGTTTATTTCATCCCAATTTTTACTTTCTTTTGTGTTACAGAAAATAAGATTAATAAAAGATAAACAAGTTTAGTTAAAGCCTTTTTGGTTTCATACATTGAATGGTACTACTGCACTGCAAATGTTAAACCAATCATGACTAACGCCAACTTGAACACGGCCTAATTATGCCTAATCAATCACATTCCTTGCTAATATTGATGGAAAATAATAGATTCATTGTCAATATAAGGATTCACCATTAATGTAACAACAACACACTTCTATTATTTATTATAGGTGAAGAACAACACACCATTTGTTTTACATTTTTACTAATGGGATCATGAATGCATTTCTTGAAACGATTTTGTATATATTTTTTTACCTTGTCATTGATATGAACTATTCACCATCGTAAATAATGACTAATCCGATGGAGACTTGGACAACATTTATGAGTTGTCTCCTCCCAATCAGTTTTCTCTGTATACAAGAGTTATAGATTGAGCTCTTGACCACTTGCTTGAGGGATCCGAACTCATTACTACTCGGACCAATCACATGTTGGTAAATGTTTTCATATATATGATAATATATTTTGTTAGAGGGGAAACTAGAGAGATATCGAAATGGACAAATTTCAATTATATTGAAAGGAAAAGAAAAGCATGATGGATAATGGCAATCCAGGCAAGGTGAAGAAGATGCTGGATATCCTATTATCCTTTATGAATTTTGATAAAAGCTAGCTCATAAAAATGGGAACATCCTTAAAGATCAAATGAATTTATTCAAATATGTATTTAACGATTGTATAACAAATTATTTTCAACCAGAAGGGGTTGGTCTAGTGGAGCATGACAGGGTCTCGTATCTGACAGGTTGCATGTTCGAAAATTCTTTTGTAAGTGCTCATAGAGTCTAAAGTTTTTCGCCCCCTTGGACTGGGGCACTATCCCGTCACCCTAATTTTTATTTCACAAAAAAATACAAAGTTTTTTCCAAAAAAGTTCATAATATTCTGTCATTAATTTAAAAGATGTCTCTTATGAAAGGCCAAAATAACATTTCACAACATGGATATAAATTGAAATTATGTTTTTTAAAGTGATGCAGTCACATTATATAGATTATGATACATAACAAAACAGTTAAATATTCATGTGAATAGAAAAAATATTATTTGAGAGGGTATAATGTTATCATTGAATGTAATGTTATCATTTCTCTATTGGTTGCTGGATGTAATTAGAAAGAGATCTCTTGTTATTCCTTTTTCCATTAGTAAAAAGTTTTCTATCGTGAAAAAAAAAGTAGTGTCGAAATTACACTTTTAACATAACTTTTTTTGGAGCCCAAATTTTAGAACATGCTATGACCAATTGACAAAAATATTTTAAAAGGACAAGAGACTAATTGAGCCATATTTGTAAGGATGAAAACATCCTTTCAAAAACCTTTATTACTCTCATAAACCACTTAAAACAACTTCATTTCAAATGGATTTTTGAATTCTTTCTACAAGATGTGTTTACAATTTTCTTTTTTCTTTTTTTTGGTAACCATGATATAGGTACGAAGTATCCACCACCATTAGCAGTGACTAATCTCACTCGGGTAACCTGTTGGGCACACAAGGTGGGTTCTCCCCTCCCAACCAGGTTTTCTCCATACACAAGAGTCAAGATTCAAACCCCTGACCACTTGCTTAAAGTGTCCAAGTCCTTTACCACTTGGACCAACCATATGTTGGTACCACTTTCTTTCAAAAGATGATGCATGTGCAAAAAATTATGTCTCCTTCCAAATGAGTCAAATGCACGTTAGAGAAATATTTTTTGCCATCACATAAGAATTGAAAAGGCGTATTGTGTGTTTGGATGAGCATTTGATAAACATGATTTTGGATGTAATTGATTTGGTTATAATCGAGTTTGAAGTGAAGTAATTTATATTTGGATGTTTTCATTCTAAAAGCAAATTTGATAAAAAAAAAAACTTAGTGTAAAATTTTCAACCCAACGCAAAAGCTACCTTTTGTAGTTTCTACTCAAAATCACTTTCGAAGGCAAAATCAATTTTACCCGACAGTAATCGAACACCTCATTTTTACTGAAATCAGGTTTGATAGGAAGCAGAATCAATTCTAGAGATTTCAAACGTGAAACCAAACATACACTTAAGAGTCACAACATGCATGTTGGAACATATACATGGTAATTGGGCTGTGTAATCAAAACTTATTAAAAACAACAAAAAATAATTAAATGAAAGGGAATGTTGGAGAAAATGTTGGAGAAAATATTGTAGTAAAGGAAGAACTTAAAATCATTTAAGTACAACTTTCAAAACAAATTATTTTGAATTAAAATAAAACATGATAAAAGGGGAAGACCATCACCCTCGAGGTCGAGTCCAGCGATACCATCGACAATGTTAAAACTAAGATTCGGGGCAAAGAAGGAATTCCGCCGGATCATCAGAGATTGATCTTCGCCGGAAAACAGCTCGAAGATGGCCGTACCCTCGTCGATTACAACATCAAGAAAGAGTCAACATTGCATCTTGTTTTGAGGCTTCGTGGTGGCATTATTGAGCCATCTTTGATGGCATTCGCCAGGAAATATAATCAGGACAAGATGATCTGCCGCAAGTGTTATGCACGTTTCCATTTGGCAATCAACTGCAGGAAAAAGAAGTGTGGACACAACAACCACCATGCTGTACAAGTCCATTTGGCAGCACGAGGGTGTAAACGTGCATAACACTTGCGTCATATCATCTTGTCCTGATTATATTTCCTTTTGTTTTGTTGTTGGGCAGGACCAAAAGTGAAACTTGGAACTCATCGGGTTACGCTTTCGAAGCCATTGTATAACCTAACCGTATAATTCTTGTGATTTGATAAAGATGATTTGAATTCTTGAATGAAATCTAAGGGTAGTATTTATGAACAAGTTTAGAGTAAATCACTTACATTATTTCTATGGGCGCACCATGTTGAGTTTAGATTAAACCAACTAAATTAATCCTATGTGCGCCCATGTTTTAGGTATGTATGACAAAACCATGGGCGTAAACAAGGATGGTAAGATTAGACCACGGTTTTGTTACTTTTCGAAAGCGGATTGAAATTATTTCCTTTGATTTAATTCTTTTTTGTTGTTTTTAATAAGTTTTGATTACACAGCCCAATTACCATGTATATGTTCCAACATGCATGTTGTGACTCTTAAGTTTATGTTTGGTTTCACGTTTGAAATCTCTAGAACTGATTCTGCTTCCTATCAAACCTGATTTCAGTAAAAATGAGGTGTTTGATTACTGTCGGGTAAAATTGATTTTACCTTCAAAAGTGATTTTGAGTTGAAGCTACAAAAGGTAGCTTTTGCATTGGGTGGAAAATTTTACACTAAGTTTTTTTTATCAAACTTGCTTTTAGAATGAAAACATCCAAAAAAAAGTTTTCTTTTATCAAACTTGCTTTTAGAATGAAAACATCTAAAATATTTTTGTAAATTGGTCATTGCATGTTCTAAAATTTGGGCTCCAAAAGAAAGTTATGTTAAAAGTGTAATTTCGACACTACTTTTTTTTCACGATAGAAAACTTTTTACTAATGGAAAAAGGAATAACAAGAGATCTCTTTCTAGTTACAGCCAGCAACCAACAGAGAAACGATAACATTGCATTCAATGACTTTTACTATATTTTTTTAGATTTTCAAGGATATCTTTCCTCTGATTGGTGAAAAATTAATCTTCCGAAGTGCGGTCAGTTGCCTTAATGGGACCCTCTCAAATAATATTTTTTCTATGCACATGAATATTTAACTGTTTTTTTTTTTTACAAAGTTTAACTGTTTTGTTATGTATCATAATCTATATAATGTGACTGCATCACTTTAAAAATCATAATTTCAATTTATATCCATGTTGTGAAATGTTATTTTGGCCTTTCATAAGAGACATCTTTTAAATTAATGACAGAATATTATGAACTTTTTTGGAAAAAACTTTGTATTTTTTTGTGAAATAAAAATTAGGGTGACGGGATAGTGCGCCAGCCCAAAGGGGCGAAAAACTTTAGACTCTATGAGCACTTACAAAAGAATTTTCGAACATGCAACCTATCAGATACGAGACCCTGTCATGCTCCACTAAACCAACCCCTTCTAGTTGAAAATAATTTGTTATACAATCATTAAATACATATTTGAATAAATTCATTTGATCTTCAAGGATGTTCCCATTTTTATGAGCTAGCTTTTATCAAAATTCATAAAGGATAATAGGATATCCAGCATCTTCTTCACCTTGCCTGGATTGCCTTTATCCATCATGCTTTTCTTTACCTTTCAATATAATTGAAATTTGTCCATTTCGATATTTCTCTAGTTTCCCCTCTAACAAAATAAATTATCAGATATATAAAAAAATTTACCAACATGTGATTGGTCCGACTAGTAATGAGTTCAGGTCCCTTAAGCAAGTGGTCAAGAGCTCAATCTATAATTCTTGTATACAGAGAAAACTGATTGGGAGGAGACAACTCATAAATGTTGTCCAAGTCTCCAACGGATTAGTCATTATTTACAATGGTGAATAGTTCATACCAATGACAAGGTAAAAAAAATATACAAAATCGTTTCAAGAAACACATTCATGATCCCATTAGTAAAAATGTAAAATAAATGGTGTGTTGTTCTTCACCTATAATAAATAATAGAAGTGTGTTGTTGTTACATTAAAGGTGAATCCATATATTGGTAATGAATCTATTATTTTCCATCAATATTAGCAAGGAATGTGATTGATTAGGCACAATTAGGCGTGTTCAAGTTGGCGTTAGTCATGATTGGTTTAACATTTGCAGTGCAGTAGTACCATTCAATGTATGAAACCATAAAGGCTTTAACTAAATTTGTTTATCTTTTATTAATCTTATTTTCTGTAACACAAAAGAAAGTAAAAATTGGGATGAAATAAACATTACTAAATGAAGTCCCTTGTAGAAGTTTTTGAACAAAGAGCAAATGGCTTCACTTTTATTCCATCATTAACTAATCATGAACATGAGAATGGCTTTGTTGAGAAAGAAAGAATGTACATATTTGGGGATGAGACAGAATTGCAGACTATTTTAACTTTCAACAACTTAAAAAGTCTGGAACAGATGCATAATATACCAATGTACCTTGAAAGAGGACTCAAGGGACATTATGCAGTGTATGTGATATTAACAACCCTGTTAACTCTCTCAAGAATTCCACTAGCTTTTCTCTTAGCCCTTGATGTTCCATTCTGTGAAAGCTCAGATATTGGTCTGTTGGTGTTCTCCTCTTCCTTTATTTCCTTCAACTTGGACCTATCATACAGACAAATAGTTTGAAGGATTGCTACGCAGTTTTCCTTGTTACGTTCATAGGAACTCTCTCGGATAATTCTTAGCAACCTAGGAACAGCTCTAAGCTCTTCAATGTCCTGAACAACCTTCTGGTGACGTGAAAGAAGTGCAAGGATATCTAATAATTCGTCGACATGAATTCGGTCCTTGATCTTCTTCACAATCACTCGTACTGCTCCAGTCTTTACCGCTCTTGCCTTGTTCTCATGATTGACACCTAAAGTAAAAATCGCTGAAGCAACATCTTTCAAGGCTAAGGGATGTCCTTCTTCTAAAAGGCCAATCAATGGCTTTGAGGCCTCGAATTTCCCTATAAGTTCCTGCTGAGTGGCCACCCCGGCATACTAAATCATATGCTTCTTTTCTTACTCTGGTTTTTGGACCTACTTTTGATATACTGCAGAAATTACAACAAGAGAACACTACAAATCCTTATTTGCTGGCTTTCCATCAACAACAGCAACATGGCACTCTGCCATCTCAGTATGTTATGCTTCGTGGTTTGAGAGTGTTTAAGGGCAGATATATGGTGATCCCTCAATCTCCATTATGTCAGCAACTTATTCGTGATTTTCATGACACTCCAAGTGGGGGGCACGTGGGCATAAAAAGGACTTTGGTTTGATTGGCTGCCAAATTTTTTTTGGCCTCACATGCGCAGATCTGTAGAATCTTATGTGGTACCTTGCCTTATTTTTCAGCAAATCAAGTAGTCTACCTAAGTTCTAACTGGCCTCTTGAAACCCTTACTGATTCCAGAATCAGTTTGAGAAGATGTGGCTACGGACTTTGTGACAGGACTTCCCTCATCCAAAGGCATCACTATTATCATGGTGGTTGTTGATCGTTTGTCTAAATTGGCTCATTTTGGGGCTTTGCCATCGTCTTTTACTATAACGAAGGTGGCTAAAATGTTTGTTGACACGGTGGTCCGCCATCACGATTTTCCCCGTTCGATTGTATCTGATCGTGACACTGTTTTTGTCAGTGCATTCTAGCGCAAATTGTTTGAAATCAGTGGCACCCAATTGAAGATGAGCAGTGCCTATCATCCACAAACTGGATGGCAAACCTAGGTAGTGAATCAGGGTTTAGAACAATATCGTCACACTTTTACACAACCCAAACCAAACTCGTGGGTTTCTTTTTTGGTTTGGGAAGAATTCCATTATAATACAAGCTATCACATTGCTCTCAAGATGTCCCTATTTCAAGCTCTTCAGGGTAGAAGTCCTTTGATTACCCATGATGAGTTACTAGTGGGGCTCTACTTCAATCCAAGCTCTTGATGAGGCTTTGATTACACGTGATGAGTTACTTCGAACTCTTAAGGCCAACCTTTTAGCAGCTCAACATCGCATGGCAAATGACAGTAATACTCACGTCCGATATCTGTTGCTCTTAATCGCCACCATAAACTCTCTAAACGTTTCTATGTGCCATTTTCGGTTGTAGCTCATGTAGGTTCTGTGGCTTATTGCCTCGGCCTTTCGGAAGGGAGTCGTATTCACCCTGTATTTCACATCTCCATTCTCAAACCCTTTTGTGGTTCAACTGAGTTTCCTGTAAGAGAACTACCACCAGAGAGTCAAGATTGCAGACCAATTGAGACACCTCTGGCCATTTGTGCCAATCGCTCCATTCTAGTTCAGGGCAAACCTCAATCTCAAATTCTGGTCCAATGGCAAGGTTTCCCATTAGAGGAAGCATCATGGGAGAACTATTTTGAATTATGTGCTGCTTACCCATCTTTTCTCCTTCAGGAGGGGGGGGGGGGGGATGATACGACCCTCATTGACCATGGAACTTGACAAGCAGACACACAACATACTCAACCCACTAATACAGAGAGTGAAGCACGAACTCTCCCAAAACGACTGATAATCTTCTAGATTATGTGATTTTTGTGTGCTTATTAAATGGATTTTTGCTCCCAATTGTGTCGATTAATTGAGTTTTGTCCCTAAGTTTAGCTAACTTAGTTTTTAATAATATTTTGAATATTTTAGTTTAATTTCATGTTTTTAGAGTTAATCTAATAGTATTTTTACTTATTTATTTTTGTAGGAAATTAAAAATAAAAGGGAGATTGAATATGAAGAATGGCCAATTGGAGGTGGGCTCATTATTAACTAAAAAGGATATTTTGGGGCAATGAAGCCCACGTGAAGCTTTACTGACTGCTGAATGAATTGGAAACCAATTCATATAGGATTGGTTTGAAATCAAGTCATGAAATTGGCCCACACGTGCAACAGCCAAAGAGATTGAAAAAAGAAAGCCGCACAATAAGAAGGAGGGCAGCGTCGTACCATAGTAAAAAAAGATCAGAACAGCAACGAGTTGCACAGTGGGAAAAGAACAGTAGCCGCACGGGGAAAAAATATATAGAGAACTATACAATTTTGAGGGGGACAAAAGGGAGCAATCAAGAGAGTTGAAGCAGACGAGTAGAGACTCATGATGACTACCTTGCCTTCATCTTCTTCCGGAGTTTGTTCTATTTCTATTATGTCTAGCTAATTTTCTTTTGTTAGAGGTAGATGGAATTGCCTAGATAACTTGTTTTGACTCTGGATAATTACTTGTTCTGGTTTGTTGAATTTCAAGAGTTTATTCACTGTTTTCATGTTTATCTACTATATGAATTTACAATTGGGAAATTCAAGTTCATAATCATTGTTTGTGAATAAACGATTTGCGTGTGTTACTTAGGAATAAGAACACAACCAAATTAATTTTTTGAGTGGAAATCTTTCTTAATGCTTCTACTATTTATCTAATACTCAAGGAATTGAATTAGTAACTTATACAGATAGGTTTATTCACCTAAGGAATTAGGGGATAAATTACAAAACTCAGTTTCTTGAAATTGGATAAATTGTTCAAGTTAATTTCCAGAATTGAACAAGTAGGAATGGCAGGGAAATCGATCCTCTAACAAATTTTTCTTGATCATTAAAAACCAATTTTCTGTTGCTTAATTTTCTCAATTGAAAATACCAAAAATATTTTTTGTTCCTTGTTAAATTTCCGTTCTTACTTATTCGTGAAAACCAATTTCAAACCATTTGGTAGCTCAAACGAAAATGAGTTGGCACGTTAGTAGTTAACGGTTCAATCCCCGAGGACGATATTTTTATTACTTCAGTTAGAGATTTGGTGCACTTGCCAATTTTGCTCAACAAGTTTTTGGCGCTGTAAAAACTTGTTAAGCAAAATTTGCAAGTGCACCAAATCGCTTTGTATTAGTAAAAATATCGTCCTCAGGGATTGAACCGTTAACTACTAATGTGCCAACTCAACTTCGTTTGAGCGACTGAATGGTTTCAAATTGGCTTTCGCCAATAAGTCAGAACAACAACTTAAAAAAGAACAGAAAATATTTTTGGTATTTTTCAAGTGAGAAAATAAAACACAGAAAATTGGTTTTTTAATAATCAAAGAAGAAATTCCTAGAAGATCGATTTCTCTGTCTGTCCTACTTATTCAATCCTGGAAATTAACTTGAGCAGTTTATCCAATTTCAAGAAACTGAGTTTTGTAATTTATCCCCTAATTCCTTAGGTGAATAAACCTTTCTGTCTAAGTTACTAATTCAACTCCTTGAGTATTAGATAAATTGCAGGAGCATTACGAAAGATTTCCACTCAAAAAAGTTAATTTGGTTGTGTTCTTATTCCTAAGTAACACGCGCAAATCGTTTATTCACAAACAGCGATTATGAACTCGAATTTCCCAATTGCAAATTCACACAGTAGATAAACACGAAAACAGTGAATATACTCTTGAAATTAAACAAACCAGAACAAGTAATTATCCAGAATCAAACCAAGTTATCTAAGCAATTCCATCTACCTCTAACAACAGAAAATTAGCTAGACATAATTAAAAAGGAAAAACCAAATGATGAAGATGAAGACAAGCAGGCCATCTTGAGTCTCTGCTTTCCAGCTTCAACTCTCTCTGAAATTCCTATTCCTCTCTTCTTTTTGTGCGGCTCCTTTTTTCAGTGCCACTTTCTCTCTAACGCCCTCTTATTTGTTTACCTTGAAACGTTGCTCACGCTGCCCCTATAATTACTCTATTTGCACCAGTTACACTTTCCTATTCAAAGACCCATTTTATCATCATCATATGGTCATGTACATTACTTTTTCACTTGGCCTTCTTCTAATGGCTTTTCATTTCATTTTTCTATAATTATTCATTATTCAAGTGGGCCAGCAATGCTTCAAACTCAATAACTTTACAAACTTCATTTCATTTTTCTATAATTATTCATTTTTGGCATTGCATATTGATTCTTTCAATGTCCAGACCATCACGTGGGATAATTATTTGCCCCAAAATATATTCTTTAGCTAATAATGGGCCCACCTCCAATTGGTCATTCTCCATATTCAATCTCTCTTTATTTTTAATTTCCTACAAACATAAATAATAAAAATATTATTAGATTAACTCTAAAAACATGAAATTAAACTAAAACATGTAAAACATTATCAAAGACTCAATTGACTAAGCTTAGGAACAAAACTCAATCAATTAGTACAATTGGGAGTAAATATCCACTCAAAAAATATATATAAATCACAGTACCTAGCGGATTATCACACCCCCAAACCTAAAACTTTGCTTGTCCCCAAGCAAAAGTAACTCAATTAACACACAAAACACTAAGGACAAAAGACCAAGCAAACATCGACTCAAGGGACACCCTACTTAACAATAACAAAGCAATGCACCACCCAACCATGTAAGAAATCCTAAAACAAAAGAATCACCTTATAACAAGTTCACATCCAAGAATATTCCAAAGAAGAAATCATAACAATGGTGCTCCAATATTTCCACACTTGAAAATTAAAGAACATGGCTAATTCAATTAAGGAAGAACTATTGGACAGCCAACTACTCACAGGAAGTGCAATTTCACTCAATCACTCAAATTTATGTGGGTAATAATTTCAAGTGTATCACTCCAATTCATACATCAAAGCCATGCAACTTCAAGTTTGATTTTCATCTCAATCATTCATCCTCAATTCACAACATGCATAAATCAAAGGGACTTTATTTATGATGTAATGTGGCCAAGGTAAATGGGAGGGATAAGAAAGGATAAACAAGCTAGCACCAAAGGAAATAGGAGAGCAACAATTACTTTTAAAGAACCATGCTTTGCCTACAATCCTTTTCCCACCTCTTCCTTTTGGACTTCCTTCACCTTCTTTTCTTTCAAAGCACCACTTTATTTTTTTTCAAGTGGTTCATACCATTTTTCATATTTTTTCTTTTTACATTTATTTTTTGTCTTCTTTTGTATTTTTCTTTTTTTTCCCTTTTTTTTTGGTTACCATTCCTTCCTTTCACCAACATATAAGCACAATATTCTCCCCCATACTTATGTGAAACCCGCACACAATAATTCAATGCTCTCATGTCCACTAAGGTTGGGTAGAAACATTGTTTTCAAAGTCAAGGCTCATGGGTAAAAACAAACAAAGATTTTCATATAAAGCTCAAATGGGCTAAGCAAAAGGAAAAAATCAAGGTTGACTAATTGGTCAGAGTGGCTACATGAAAAACGGCCCAAATCATTTTTATAACATGAATGTGAATCATGAACTTCAAACAATAACCAAGTAAACTCAAGAGCATGAATTTCAATGGTGCACTCACAATAAAGAATTTACAATTATAGGCTCAAATGACTCACGAGGATAAAGTTAAGCAATCCAATCAATTGTCACCAAAATTTTGTAGCCATGAACTTTAATCAAAAAGGTTTAACGCAATGCACCAAAGTTATGAAATCCAGTCAAGAACAAACTCAAATGAAAAACTAAACTACAAGTATCATCTTCATATCAAAGGAAAACAAACATGGTGGGTGTACAATACAATGAAATTGCCAAGAATGGGGTTCCACACAAGCATGCTTATTATTTTATTTTATTTTCAAAGAATGATAATGACCTTAACTTGCAAACACTCAAAAATAAAACAGCACGCAAACAAAAAATAAAAGAACAAAATAAAGAAAAAGAAAAAGAAAACTCCCCTATCTTGCGCTTCCAAAATTTGGTCCAAACTTGAGGTCACCATCATTAGTGCCTCCCATCCTTCCTTTTTGTCATGAGATACCATGAAGCACAACTAAATATATACATCAAAACAGAGAAAACATTAGCACAAGATAGGCAAGTCATAAAAGAAAAAAAACTAAATATATATATGAATCAATTTTTTTTCCTCTAAATTTTCAAAAAATTTCTTCTTTTTATTTATTATTATTATTTTTCAACAAAAACTAACAAGAAAATGAAAATAAACTAAAGAGAAGGGTTTAGAAAACTCATTGAGAAGCTTCCACCTGGATCCCATTGCTTGTAGCATAGGGTCCAAGAGATGCTAAATATGTAAAGGCTTCCTCCTAGATCCCATAGCTTGTGGAGTGGCAATTGCAGAAGGAAGATGATTCTACCCTCAATTCCTCCTGGAAAGTGTCTGAACACTCCATTGACCTCTTTAGGTACAATAATGAACCCACTTCCTCCCGGGTCAAATGTTATTTTCACAAAGAAATTTGACAGACAAGTGGAAGGGACCAACATTGCAGTGTCCACACATGCATGTAAGCCAACATATTTATCCAATGCAGCAATTTCAGGTTTCTTGGCCAGCATGGTGAAAGATATTTCCTCTTGTGACTCATCTACCACCACCACTAAATCTTCATTTTGATCCATCTCCGCAACCACATTCGCTTGAATATTGGTTTCCTGTGACTCCTCAGCTAGCTTTTTCAAATGTTCCATAGTTTCCGCTTCTAACTTTTGAATCATGACACTTAGTTTCGCTACTAGCTCTTTAGAATGTTTCCCAGCTTGCATTTCAAACCCCTTAATCATGGTACTTATTCCTGCCTTGTTACGCTCTATGCTCTGGATCACAAGTTGAGCATCTATCTCGCAAAGAAATTCTAGCACCTCAGGATTCAGCTTAAAGTGTGGTGGAGGTGGTAAAGATGACAAATGTGATCTCCATTCCTCATTGGAGTATGTCTTTACATTGTTAGCAACGATACAATCAAGCATGACCCAATCAATTTGATATTCCTGATTTGAATAGTAGTCATGGTCCATGTGTTGCATCCACCTAACAAAAACAAAACTCAAAAGAAAAATTCAAATATATACAAAGTAAAATGCTCAAATCGAGATTTCATTGGCACAACTAATATTAACGAAAATCAATCCCCGGCAACGGCGCCAAAAACTTGTTGACGATCTCGGGTAGTGTACCGGATCGTTGCAAATAATAAAATCGGTAAAAACCGAATATCGTCCACAAGGATTAGTTACTAACTACCAATTCACAAGTTAAACAACTATTTAAACTTAATTTTGGTATGAAGAGAGCTCAAAATAAATAAAAGATCAATAAAATATTTTTAGAATTTTTGTCCTGATAAAATAGAAATAAAAATGCTAGGGATTTGGTTTCATCCAATTACGAATCTGGATTCCTCATAGACAAGGAATCCTATGAATTACCGACACTCTAATTATCTTAATCTCAATTAGCATGTTGAAGGACAAATTCACTTAATTAATTGAAGCCTAATTCCTTAGTGAATCAATTCTATCAAACCTTACTAATTACCCTAATTCCTTAGGTCTAATTAACAAAGCATGATGATCATAGCTCTATGGAATTTTTGAAATGCCCACATTAATCAGTTATCTATTCCTAGATTAACCAAATTAACAGTGGTGATTACAAGAGGCAAAGTCCAAAAATCACTATTCCTAGCATATAATTGAACCCTCAAAAACACAAGAATGGTAGCTAAGCATTCAAATGTAAGCATGCACAATAAACATCACATCAACAATTTCAATTGTTCATAAAATAACCAGAGAGCAAAATAAAACTTCATCATAAAAGATTACATCAAAACCCTAACAAAAAGGAATTTATCTACATATTGCTAAATCCTAAAACAAAATAAAATAGAGACAAAAAGTGAAAGAAAAACTCCATGAAAATGAAGATGATCCAACAATGTCCAAGCTTGGCAGCACCGTTTCCACGTTGCCTCTCCCTAGTGACACTGCTCATGTGCGGCTGTTTTCTTTTATTTTTCGCTCTATTGTTCCTCGGGTTTTTTTATTTTATGTTACTCCTCCTTAATCACCCTAGGTCAACTCCTTTAATTTTCCTTTTACGTTCCTTTTACGTTTTCGAACTGCGAAAATCATTAATTGTTTCCATAATATGATGGATGCAGAAAATTGGAAACCATATTTTTTAGAAGAAGATGCCATGTGGGCATGGGAAGTCGCCAAAACGATGTGTTAGTTGGACACTCAATAGGCACCTAGTGTAACACCCCCTTACTTGGTGTTACTACGTAACCCATGCGGAATTTAAATTAAAACGATAGTTTGCTGGTTGCTTTCAGAAAATAATTTATATAAGTAAAAAGCGTCTGAAATTGGGTATAAAAATTTGGCACGACTCCAAACCTAAGCCTTGATCGGCACACCGGTTTACACTCCTAGCCTGACAAGTCTATTTAATTTAAAGATATACTTGAATAAAAGTTAGTGTTTTTACAAAAATTTGGACAAAGTCTCCTCTGTAATTTGGACATCCCAGGTAAAAGAACAACTGCTAAAATAGTTAAATTTTCATTCCAAAATTCCAGTTACACTAAATACAACTAGGCAGTAATATGCTAAAAATAGTTATATCAATTAGCTATACATGACCAAAATGAAAAGCTTAAGTTTTCATTCAAAAGAGATGCTCTCCGAGCCATAAACATTCCATTTTAAATTAAAGGCTCTCTGAGCCATACCCATACATACTATCAAAAATAATATAAGTCTCAAACCCTAAGCTAGTCATTCTAAAAGTTATTTGTAAGGAAAACTCACGTGATCATCTCACGATCAAATACTTCATCTGTACAAAAGTACCCAGAGTACAATAGCGAACCAGAAGAAACCTGATATATCTGTAAGGGTGAGATACCGACAAATGGATATATCACACAACAACCATATACATGATACATACATCACCTCAGCACATTAACATTTAATTATTATACAGAGATAAAATAACAAGTGTTATATCAGTGGGTCTCATACCAGAATAATCAGTTTTATAAAGAGAATGCAAGACACTTCAATAATTAGGCTCTAAACTTAATCTCATGAGATACCAATACTGTTTTATCAATAAGAAAGAAAGAGCTAATCAGGCTCATACGCCCCATCTGGCAAGTTGTCTCCATCACCTCATGCGCCCGGATCAACATCATCACGAATCCCTTATAACGGCCATTCGGATGTATACCTCATCGAATACCACATCTTAAGCGGGTATTCGGATAACTCAAGCACGTCTGCTAAGGGGAAATGCATATGAATAAAAGACTTTTCATTATCGAGACTTTTCTTTGTGTTCACTCTTTTCCGTTGTCGAAGCCCAAAGCTAACGACTTTTCATAATTTTCATTACTTGAAAATCAATAACACATGACACACAGTCCGAGTGCTCATTCACAACACCTTAGACCGATGCCGCAGTCCAAGGTTGTCATCGTAGAAACAATTGTAGTTTTATCCATGTTTCATTTCAACATGATAAGGACTCCTAGCCCATAACAACGAAATTAGGACACACAGTCATCAATTCCAAAATCAGGACTCCTAGCCCATAATATCACGATTGGGACCCTTGGTCCATAATTCTTGACACGGATCGTAGATCACGTGCATACAACTGAATACTAGAGGTGACGTCTCGCGAACTAGTATTCTCTTTCACATGTGCTTACTTTTCGCTCAGTGAAAATCAAAACCAAAACAAAACATCGATCACTTATCCAAGTAACCAGATGATAGTGTGATTTTACATGATATTTTCTATATACTTTTGCATGCATTTTACATATTGATTAGGCATTCTTAGTTTGATTTTTATTAGATTTTCCCTTGGAACGGGTGAAGCGGTTTCTGTGTGTTGTTTTGCATAAATTGAAGGAAAACTGTGCATATTTGGCTATAATGAAGCTTGGATGATTTTGGAGCTTGAAAAGAGAAGAAATTGAACCAAGCAGAATACTAGAGATTCGCCCCGCGAGACTGGATTCACCTCGCGACCCTGAAAGCTGATTGTTGCAGAAAATGCAAGCCTTTCTGGTTCGCCTCGCGAACCTTGTTTCGCCTCGCGAGTCTGGAAACCAGAAGCCATCACGCCCAGGCCCTGATGCTCCTCACGGGCATATTGGAAATGCAACTTCTTCGGTCTCGCGTCGTGAACAGACTCTCGCCTCGCGAGATTTCTAATCCTGAAGACGAAAAGTTTAATATTCGCCTCGCGAGAGTACATTCGCCTCGCGAGCAAGCGCAGAACAGATTGGTATAAGTTGCTGTTTTAGGGCAGAATTGAAGGAGTTCTTGGAGGGGAAGCACTTGGAGGCTGCGGCTGGGATAGGGTGCCAACCCTAGAAGGGAGCTGAGTTAGGGGGTTGCTGTGACGACAGTGGGAAGCTTCAATGGAGTTCTCCCTTTCCTCCTTTCTCTACTGCTTTTCTGGTTTGGCTTTCTCTGTAGTTATGAATAGTTAAATCCCGTTTGTTGGGATTATATGTAACCAAATTGATTATTATGTATTTATCTTGACTGATTATTGTGTTCATGTCTTCATATTAGTGATTAATTTTCTGTGCTTAATGCTTGTTGTGGCTAGCACCCCCATGACTCGATTAGTGTTTTGGTATGTAATGGAGACGTTCATATCAGAACCGAAACTGAATTTAATCACCTAGTAACCCTTTCATCTAGAGATGGAGTTTGGTTTTCTAGTAATCGCGTAATCCCTAATCCTAATGCAATTTCATTAATCTAGGCCACCTAAGAGATTAGGGTCTATTAGTGGACTTAGGCTCTTGTCATCCGAGAGATCGGGGCTTGAGTAGTTTAGTGGATTGATTTTAATATTTGAAGCATGAATGGGAGGTATCTAGTCCTGGTATTGCATGAGACAGATGTTTGGTGAAGTCTAGTCCCAACATATCTTTCTGCACTCCAAGTGTTTGTCAAAAGTCCCCAAAAAGACAAACGGATTGAAGCTCTCGTGAATTAAGCAAACACGATCGAACACGCGCGGATTAAGCAAACGCGATCAAGGTAAAGGAACATATGATCATCGAAATTAATCAATACTTATTCTATATAACTTGAATTAAGAAAACAATACATATAACATGATATTTAAAGAGATAAGCAAATTGATTGGAAATTATGGAACCTCAAGTGTCGGCCGAAACCGATTACAGCAGACTAATCCCTGGTGATTAGTTCTCCATCACAAACATAATAAAAACCCTAGAAATAATTTGTAAAAATAGTGAAAGACTGATGTTCTTTCTGTCTGCCTTTGATCCTTTTTATAGATCAGGTGCGCGTCAGAGTCGTGATGGACATCACGGCCTGGCCGTGACGTATTCTGCCAAGGGCACGCATTCAAATTCTAGTCTGTCACGGCCGTGATACCTATCACGGCCAGGCCGTGATCAATTCTGTCCATGGGTGATGATCTGTCACGGCCGTGACCTCCATCACGGCAAGGCTGTGATCAATTCTGATCTTCAGGGTATTCTCATCACGCCCGTGATGGGTATCACGGCTGGGTCGTGATGCTTTCTGGTCTTCATGGGTAGCTCATCACGACCGTGACTAGTATCACGGCCTGGGCGTGATGGCTTCTGCTTTTAAGTGTCCTTCCCTTTTTGCTTTTCTTATTAACCTAAAAATATGAAATAGCAGTGAATGCTTTATTTGACTCAAAATTAACTAAAATATCCTAAAACTACTTAAGAGACTCAAATGTTTCTTGAGGACAATTAAATCCAAATTTGGACGAAAACGAGATTAAACTCGAATAATTAGTACAAAAACCATGGTCTTACTAGTTACAAAACTAGATGAGCCAGAGGCTTATCAAAATACCCGAAACTTAAACTTTGCTTGTCCCCAAGCAAACTAAAACTCAAAAAGACTCAAATTTGGCAAGCTTAAAGGATTCAATCAATTTCGCACAAATTTCATGCAATTTTAACAAGACAATTTTTCTTCAATGTTTTCCCCCTTTGCAACAATGTAATCCCCACATTCGTTTACTTAAAACAATTGAGAATTCCATTATTCATGCAATCAGTAACCTGAGTTGAGGATCCGAGTTACACACAAAAGGGAGATCACCAATTTCAAACAATTGCCTTCCTCACAAGGGCATTTAATGTTTCACTCATTCGCTCATTTTTTCTAGGCTATCAACTTTTCACTCAATTTCACATTTCAAGAGCACTTCCCATGAATTTGATTTCCATCTCAAAATAGTTCCCACGAAAACATGAATGCAACATCAAAAGGTCTTTTAAAGGTTGTAATGGGGCCTGGCTAAGGGTAGGATTATTCAAAGGTACTAGGCTTTACATCCCTAGGAATTAAGAGAGCATGAAGCCTGTACACCATTATTTCCACTCTAATTCCTTTTTCCATTTTTCTTTTTCTTTGACGCTTTGGGTGGCTACAACCTTTATCTGGCTAAGCTTTTTGTCTTTGCCCCTTTTCTTTTGGCAATTTTTTTCTTTTCTTCTTTGCCCTTGGCTTCAACCTTAATTTTTTTCTTTTTCTCAACCCAAAATGACATATCAAACCTTGTAGTCACCCCAAACTTATCTTCTTGAAACCCTTCTCTTGCTAAGCTTCCATGCTCTCCTAATCCTAAGATTGGGTTAACATGGTTTTTCCAGATTTTTGGCTTATAGCATAAGGTCATCAAGAAACAATAGGCTTATTAGGCTCAATGTGGCTAACTAGGGAACATGCATTAGGGAAGGTTATTTTTAGGCCAAGTAGTTATTTCAAAGAAAATTGCCTAAATCATTTGATGCAACCATATAAACATGCAAACCATGAAAAGATTCAAGCAAATTCGGGAAAGTGCAGCTTAAAAGCGATTCACACAATTAAAAACAATGCTGGAGGCTCAAATTCCTTACCTGGACATTTTTGCAAATTGTTTGACCGAGATACAATTCCTAGTGTGTGCACCCCTCCACCCCAAACTTATCATAAATTAAGTAATCACAATAGAATTTCTCAAAGTTCAATTTTCAATTTTTCACATGGGGATCAAATTTTCGATTTTCAAAACCTAGGGGGAAATCATCGATGGTCAACATATATCATGCAGTCAATCTATGCTAAATTTAATAAAATCCAGCAAGCTCACCAACACAAGACTCACACACATACGACACAAAGCAACACAAACAAGGAAAACAAAACAAAAACAAAGCAATTGGTTCCCTCCCCCACACTTAAGACATACATTGTCCTCAATGAAAGAACATAAATACAAAATAAGAGTGAGGGAAGGTAGAGGGTGCTCCCTGATCAAGTTGTAGTGTAGGTGGGTGCTTCCAAGGAAAGCTCGTCTACGGTTGCATCTTCAGGCACCGAGCTCTCATGGAATAGCTTCAAGCGCTGCCCATTAACCTTAAAGACCTTGTTGCTACCTGCACTTTTTATCTCTACCGCACCATGAGGGAAAACATCAGTAACAATAAATGGGCCAACCCACTTGGATCGAAGTTTCCCAGCCATCACCTTTAGGCGGGAGTTAAACAATAAAACCTGTTGTCCCACAGAGAATTCCTTCCTAGAAATCATCTTATCATGGAAGTGCTTAGTTTTCTCTTTATAAATTCGAGAGCTTTCATAGGCTTCCAACCTAAGCTCTTCAAGTTGTTGTAATTGGAGTTTTCTTTCAATGCCTGCTTTTTGCATTTCCAAATTACAACTTTTGACCGCCCAATAAGCACGGTGCTCAATTTCTACAGGAAGATGACATGCCTTACTGAACACAAGTCTATAGGGAGACATCCCTATTAGTGTCTTGAAAGTTGTTCTTTGAGCCCAAAATGCATCTTCTAGACGGCGGCTCCAGTCCTTCCTATTTGGCTGCACCACTTTCTCTAAGATCTGCTTGATTTCTCTATTGGAGATCTCAGCCTGCCCATTAGTTTGGGGATGATATGCAGTAGAGACCCTGTGCACAACTCCATACTTTTGGAGTAAAGCTTCCATGGTGCGGTTACAGAAATGAGTGCCTTGGTCACTTATGATAGCACGAGGTATTCCGAACCTACAAAAAATATTGGACCTGACAAAACTTGCAACAACTCTAGAATCATTATTCCTAGTGGGGATAGCTTCCACCCACTTTGAAACATAATCAACATCAAGCAGAATATAGAGAAATTAACCAAAAGATGCAGGGAAAGGACCCATAAAGTAAATTCCCCACACATCAAACACCTCACAGAAAAGCATAGGTTGCTGAGGCATTTCACTCTTACGAGTGATGGTTGTACCTGCTATCTGACACTCTTTACAAGTGCTGTAAATCTCATAAGCATCCTTAAAAATAGTGGGCCAATAAAAACCTAAGTCTGGGATTTTTCTTGCAGCCCTTTGTGGCCCAAAATGTCCCCCTACTTGAGAAGCATGAGAAAAATGCAGAATAGACTCAATCTCATATTCGGGGACACATCTCCTAATTACCTGATCACTACCAAATTTCCAAAGATATGGATCATCCCAAACATAATACTTGGATTCACTCTTCAGTTTGTGAATTTGTGACCTAGTTGCACCTATCGAAAAAACACCAGCAACAAGATAATTAACAATATCAACAAACGAAGGAGTTACCCCATGTAACTGTAAAAGGTGCTCATCAGGAAAGTCATCCTGAATGAGGGAAGAATCTTCATCCCTCTCTATTCTTCTCAAGTGATCAGCCACTAAATTTGCAGCTCCACTTTTATCCTTAATCTCCACACTAAACTCTTGGAGCAACAACATCCACCGAATCAGTGTCGGTTTTGCTTCTGGTTTCTTCAACAAGTACTTTAAAGCCGCATGGTCAATGAAAACAACAACCTTGGAACCTAGCAAATATGATCTGAATTTATCAAGAGCAAAAACAATAGCTAGAAGTTCCTTTTCAGTGGTAGTGTAATTAGCCTGTGCAGAATCTAAAGTTCTAGAAGCATAATAAATAACATGGGCAGCCTTGCCCGCCCTTTGTTCAAGAACCGCCCCCACGGCATAGTTAGAGGCATCACACATAATCTCAAAAGGGAGGGTCCAATCAGGAGGCTGGATGATGGGTGTAGAGGTCAATGCTCTCTTCAAGAAATCAAACACCTTTTTGCAGTTGTCATCAAAGTTGAAAATGACATCATTCTTCAACAAGTTTGACAGAGGAAGAGCTATCTTGATAAAATCCTTTATGAAGGCCTGTAAAAACATGCATGACCAAGAAAAGAGCGAATCTCGCGAGCGCAAGATGGGTAAGGCAGTGTAGAAATCACCTCAATCTTAGCAGGATCTACTGAAATACCCTTTTCAGAAATAATATGCCCCAAAACAATTCCCTGTTCAACCATAAAATGGCATTTTTCATAATTCAAAACAAGGTCAATTTCAATGCATCTTTCCAAAACCAGATTCAAACTACTCAAGCATGCATCAAATGAGGAACCATAAACAGTAAAATCATCCATGAATACTTCCTTGCAATTCTCAATATATTCAGTAAAAATACTAATCATGCATCTCTGGAATGTGCCAGGAGCATTGCAAAGACCAAATGGCATCCTCATGTAAGCAAATGTGCCGAAAGGGCACGTAAAAGTTGTCTTTTCTTGATCCTCTGGTGCAATGTGGATCTGAAAGTAACCTGAAAAACCATCAAGAAAACAATAGTGTGATTTACCGCTAGTCGTTCAAGCATTTGATCGATGAACGACAAAGGGAAGTGACCCTTTCTAGTAACCTGGTTCAATCTCCTGTAATAAATACAAACTCTCCAGCTATTCTGAACTCTAGTGGGAACAAGTTCATTGCTTTCATTTTTTACCACTGTGAGTCCAGATTGTTTTGGTACAACTTGCACTGGACTCACCCAATTACTGTCAGAGATAGGATATATGATACCTGCATGCAAGAGTTTTGTTACCTCCTTCTTCACAACATCAAGAATCAAGGGGTTAAGCCGCCTTTGGGGCTGCCTAACTGTTTTAGCCCCGTCCTCCAACATAATCCTATGCATACACCTGGATGGACTAATACCTGGTATGTCGGACAAGGTCCAACCAATTGCCTTCTTATGCTTCTTCAAAACCTGCAAGAGTTAGTTTCTTGGTCAGGATCAAGGTTAGAGGAAATTATAAGTGGAAGTTTTTCATTCCTCTCCAAATAAGCATATTTCAGATTTTCAGGAAGTGGCTTAAGCTCTAAGGAGGGTGGCTGCTCAATAGATGGTATGTTTGGGGCAGCCATGCTGTCAAGAACTTCAGCTGAATAAACAGCTTCATTTACACTGTCACTCTGCAAGGCAGCATCAATCTCAGCACAAACAGCACAAAGGTCAGTGCTAGTACAATCAGCACATGAGTAAACATCATCAAAACCAGAAAGAGATGGGAAATCAGCAGCCTCAACCAAATCATAATAAGTGTCATCAACAATTTCAGAGAGCAACTCTATTTGAAAAACAGAATGCTCTTCCAAGGGATGCTTCATAGCATCGAAAATGTTGAATTTCGCAACAATGTCACCAAATTCCATGGACATGGTTCCATCGTCAACATCAATCTTTGTTTTCGCCGTTTTCATGAACGGTCTGCCCAGAATGGTTGGTGATCTACTTGAATTCGTTTCTCCTGCCATGTCCATAATGTAAAAATCAGCAGGGAAAATCAAGTCATTGACTTGAACAAGCACATCTTCTACTACTCCAATGGGGCGAGCATTAGTCCTGTTTGCCAACTGAATAGTAAGACCTGTATGCTCCAAAGGACCAAGATCAAGATTGTTGAAAACAGAAGTAGGCATAAAATTAATAGAAGCTCCTAAGTCCAACATGCAATTATCGAATTTACTATCCCCAATGGTACATGGCATAGCAAAAGTTCCCGGATCCTTGCATTTCTATGGCATTGCCTGATTGAGGACTGAGACGGTAACCTTTTCAGGTGCAGGTTTAGGTTGAATGAGGGATGAAACATTTCACCCCAAATTAACTCTCTCATTTCCCTTCAACCTCCTCTTGTGTGTGCACAAATCCTTCAGAAACTTCGCATATTTTGGAACCTGCTTAATCACATCATGAAGTTGAATGTTTACCGCCACTTTTCTGAATACATCCAGAATCTCTCTCTCCTTGTCTTCCTCGTCAATCTTTTTATTTTCTAGTACTCTTTGTGGTAAGGGAATTGATGGCACGTACTCTTTCTCAGCCTCAACAACAACAGAAGGTTTAGGTGTTACCTCCACAGTTTTTTTTTATTTTTTTAGGGGCTGGTTCTGCAACCTTTCCGGATCTCAAAGAAATTGCACTCACATTAGGATTAGGGACATTAGGATTCACTACTGTTTGTGCAGATAGTTGGTTCGATCCTTGAGCTTGCTGCATGGCATTCATCAAAGTGGCAAGTTGTCCAATTTGTGTCTGCAAAGTATGAATACTAGAACCCGTTCGCTGCTGAAACTGAAGATTGTTTGTCGCCATTTGCTTGACAAGGTCCTTTAGCGAAGGTCCGGAAGGTGCAGAGGTGGTTACTTGGGGAGAGTTCTGTGGTGGTAACATCATATGTTGTTGTTTTGTGGATGAGTTTCCATAC
Source organism: Sophora flavescens (assembly GCA_030762895.1). Taxonomy (NCBI): domain Eukaryota; kingdom Viridiplantae; phylum Streptophyta; class Magnoliopsida; order Fabales; family Fabaceae; genus Sophora; species Sophora flavescens. Next base: position 258,851,270 of record CM061063.1, read on the forward strand.
CGAAGGTTTGGATGGTTTCTCCAGTTGGGGTGGTACTTATTAGTGGAAAGGTCAGGAAGGTTGTACCTGTTCTGATTGTTGCCTTGATTGTAAAGATTGGCTGCATATGCTTGAGGCAAATCAGTGACCAACTCATCATTCAGAATGGGACATGTATCGGTTAGGTGTTCAGGAGAGGTACAAATACCACACAACCTTGCTGTTTGAGCTTTATCCACTGTCAACTACTTCACTAAAGAAGTAAGCTCATCAAGTCTGGTTTCAAGGGCTTTGTTGGAAGAAGAAACATGGATCTCATTCACACCCTTTGTTTCGACAGAATTGTTTCTAGTTGTGAACTGCTGGGAGTTGAGTGACATGTTCTCAATCAATGACTTGGCAGCAGGTGGAGTCATATCAACAAGTGCTCCCCCGCTAGCAGCATCTAAGATGTTTCTATCCATTGGTAGCAATCCCTCATAAAAGTACTGAATAAGCAGTTGCTCGGAAATCTGGTGCTGAGGACAACTGGACACCAACTTCTTAAATCTCTCCCAGTACTCGGCCAATGATTCATTGCCTTGTCTAATACCACATATCTCTTTTCTGATTAATGCAGCCCTGGAGGCAGGGAAGTATCTCTCTAGGAAGACTTTCTTCAAATCATTCCAGGTTGAAACGGAATTCGGCTAGAGATAATACAACCAATCCTTCGCAGCACCTTGAAGTGAAAATGGGAAGGCTCTCAGCTTGATATGGTCTTCTGTTATTCCTTCAGGTCTCAAAGGTGTAGACCAAACAACCTGGAATTCTTTCATATGCTTATGCGGATCCTCACCTGCAAGACCACTAAACCTTGGCAACAAGTGTATTAAACCAGATTTCATTTCAAAAGGAGCAACGACATCAGCATATTCAATACATAAACCATTGTAATTAACATCAGGAGGAGCAAGCTGTCTTAGTGTTCTTTGATCAGCCATGTTATCAAAGGCAAGTTCAGAATCAGAATCACTATTGCTTGGTGAACTAGTGCTAGCCTGAATTGCTCTACGGTGTATGTACAAGGTTCTCTCAATTTCAGGATCAAAATCAAACAAGTCAGAACAACCAGACCTAGTAGCCATAACTAATTCAGCAATGCATCAAAAAATCTGTTAATAACAACAAGAGTCCTCGGCAACGACGCCAAATTTGATCTGCTGTCGCACACGGGTCAAAAACGAGTAATAAAAAAACTGTAGTCAGGGAACGACAACTCGAGTATCGTATCTCAAGGACTCTTGGATTAGTATTAACCTACGAATCGATTGGGGGGGGGGGGTTAGGTTGAAGATTTGATTAAGAAAACAGTGCAATTAAGTGATTATCAATAAGCTAAAATGATTAATCTACTATTTCGGTTTCCCAACTATCATTGATTCACATACTTTCCATGCCCTAAGCAGATTCTAATCCCTTTTCGATTGTAGCAGCAATTAAACAAGCGCAATTGACTCTACGAGATATATGTTCCTTATTCCGAATTAAGCAAACAGATTGAAGCTCTCATGAATTAAGCAAACACAATCAAACACACGCAGATTAAGCAAACGCGATCAAGGTAAAGGAACATATGATCATCGAAATTAATCAATACTTATTCTATATAACTTGAATTAAGCAAACAAGACATATAGCATGATATTGAAAGAGATAAGCAAATTGATTGGGAATTATAGAACCTCAAGTGTCGGCGGAAACCGATTACAGCAGACTAATCCCTGGTGATTAGTTCTCCATCACAAACATAATAAAAACCCTAGAAATAATTTGTAAAAATAGTGAAAGACTGGTGTTCTTTCTATCTGCCTTTAATCCTTTTTATAGATCAGGTGCGCGTCACGGCGTGATGGCCATGACGTATTCTGCCAAGGCCTCGCATTAAAATTCTAGTCTGTCACGACCGTGATACCTATCACGGCCAGGCTGTGATCAATTCTGGCCATGGGTGCTGATCTGTCACAGTCGTGACCTCCATCACAGCTAGGCCGTGATCAATTCTGATCTTCAAGGTCTTCTCATCACGCCCGTGATGGCTATCACGGCTGGGCCGTGTTGCTTTCTGGTTTTCATGGGTAGTGTTGGGAATTTGCGTATAAAACAAAATAAAACGCAGCGGAAAAATTCCCATCGAAGGATCCATGCGAATGGTCATGATTCATGATTAGAAAGTTTACCTCTTGAAGCGATGGTTGTTGGTTGAAATTCGTCTATCACGATCACCGCACGAACGGTGTCTCCAGAGGTATCCACACGAGCGGACTCCGTGAACGTCCAACGTCACGAACCTGAAGCGTCTCTGTCTTGCAGTGCTTGCTTCAAAACCGAGACTTACTGTTCACTCTTACTCTCTCTGTGCGGCTAGGGTATCAACCTTTTGTGCACAACAACTTAAGTGTTCTACTTATAGTAGCGCCTCCTTAAGTGAGTTAGTGAGCAGCACTTGACCTAAGCCCATGTACTATGCGCTAGGCCCAATAGGAAAGTCCAACTCTCCTTTTAATGCTTCTTTTAATCCGCTCTTATGTGTGTGACCCTATAGGTTCCCAAAACGTTAGTAGTAACATTAAATCCCATTTAATATTACAAACAGTGAGCGGTATCTAGCAATACATCACTGCTACCTAAGTAGTGAGAAAGTCAGTGATTTGACGAAACCTTTCTGTGACAAATATTCATGTGCATTATTATCCCTCTGTCCATATATCTATATTGAACACAAGGCATAGACTGTGTCACCCTTGTATGGTTCAATATCATGTTCCCTGATACCCGAGTAGACTTAACAACAAATGAGGTCAATATCTCATATTGACTCATTTCAGCATGGCCATGCATTTTACAGTCTCACTCTATCAGGGGGCCCACAGATATTACTCCTGTCATGTAGGAGGGACAAATTCCATCTAGGTCACTCACATCCCTCTGCATGGCTCATGGTATGCCCAATGACCGTCTTTATAATCATCCTATTACAGATGACGTTTGACGATATTAAAGCACACGACTCCTCATGTAGGGATCGTAGTGATTTCAGGTCGAAGGATTGTATGCACCATTGTCACTATGAGAACTACTTATGACACTCACATAACGCTCCATGTAGTGTTCTCATGGTGGGTCAATCCAGTACATCATTACCTTAATGTGTACCTATGTGGCAACTCGATATCTCATATCTATGACCCGTGAGATGTGGTCATCAGCCTGCACACATAATAGTCTCAATTGTATTATTATTGTCCTTATTAATAAAATACTTGACTACGGATATTTAAGAATAGGATTTCATTGTTCAATAGTGTCTCACGATCAAGTCATATACTTGATATTCTATTAAACTGAAATTTCCATTCTAAGGACTTTATTATGTTTAAACAAGTAACACAATAAACTGGAATGCCTCATATCATATATATATAATATCAAGATACAAATGTAAGTCTAAAGAAATACATTGGCCTCTAGGGCTTTCACCAACAGGTAGCTCATCACGGCCGTGACCAGTATCACGGCCTGGGCATGATGACTTCTGCTTTTAAGTGTCCTTCCCTTTTTGCTCTTCTTATTAACCTGAAAATATGAAATAGTAGTGAATGCTTTATTTGACTTAAAATTAACTAAAATATCCTAAAACTACTTAGAGACTCAAATGTTGCTTGAGGACAATTAAATCCAAATTTGGGCGAAAACGAGATTAAACTCGAATAATTAGTACAAAAACCATGGTCTTACTAGTTACAAAACTAGATAAGCCAGAGACTGATCAACGACCTCAAAGATTAGAAACATTTCGCCGTAGCTTATTACACTCGAAAGAAATTATCAAAACTTAATCACTTCTTGCCTCAAAATTAGCCCGCTAGTAAAACTTCTTCAACACGTCATCCTCACGACGAACATCAAGCTCAACATTAACTCTACCACATATATCAACTTTCAACCCAAAGCACACAATTGTAGTCTCAGTTCCCTTTGGACTTATTCCACCACTCCAATTTTCATCACGGTCAGACCTTTCAAACTCTAAAACAGAGCTCGCAACCTCTTCTCACAACTTAGTTTCTCAAGAACTCCTCTTTACTATTTCCGTTCAGCTTAAGGAAAACTACTGTAGGTATTTTTCCGTAAATTCCTTTAATGATATATCTGCCTCGATCATGATAAGGTCCATTTTAATAATCTCGCTCAATGATGTTGAACTTAAGGGTGATAAGAATTAGATCACTTCTTATTTGACCATCGAACTCAGGGTGATAAGCTGAACTTGACTTCAACTTGGTTCTTAACGCCTAATGTAGACTTCACCAATCGATCCATGATCACTTGAATTCAAACAAGACTCATGTGGGCCTTCAGCAACTCATAACAAAGTTTCAAGGAATGCCAATATCTTAACAATGAAGGTCTCAATTGTTAAACTATCAATTTTTCACTGTACTCGACTAACTCTGGCATCTTGATGTGGAGATTCCCAACTCATGATTGATGAGATAGGTCACACATCGACGATATTTGGAGAATACGTAGAACTAAGATGATCAACGACGACAAGTACTTTCGAACCGCAATAAGACATGACCTTGGTGATCATAAAAGAATTTCTCAAGAAAAGAAATTTTTCTTGATTTCATTTTCCCATAAGAATAGAAAAGAATTTCATTAATTTGAAGGATACAAGAACATCCAGTATGGAAAAAGATTCTTCCATCAGGTTCGTGGGTGTAAAAATGCATGATCAATACACATTTACAAACATGAATCTAATAAAGTTCATTCTTCCACGAGAGTCTTCCAGCAGATTTAAAGAATCAAGGGTGAATAATTTCTAATCCAAAGAGGATTAATTCTTATTCTTAGTACAAGGAATTCACAAAATGATGACTTTCACCTCTACCAAAAATAGAAGTGACGAGACTAAGTTTCACCAAGAAACTTCTGCTATCACGAAATTATCTGTGTTATAACTCAAGAAATAGTCATAACCACTTCTCTCAACAAAATGTGAAAGTATCAAGACCAATGGATTCCATTAAATCAATTCACTCAAATGTCTAATACATCGAGGATTATTTAGAAGTGTGAGTACGACTTCTCACAAACAAAGAAATGAATAACTGGAAATTTATGAATTAGCATAACTAATTCATGAGTCCTGACAGATTTCAAATTAAAATCAGAAAATTTGTCTGACACATACAAACTTCACCATTGTGATTATCTAATACAATCATAGGATTTGAGAAATAAATGTCAACGGACAAATACAAGAGAATCAAAGGGTACAGTGGAGAGTTCCTTAATCACGAGACACTCACCAAAGATAAAAAATCCACTAGATTCGTCTTGGTTCCAACCAACATACAAGTCTTTCTAGCCATGCTTAGTACGATCACCTTGAATTGGGTACAATCCCAGACAACTTAATCAATCGATCAAACATACAAAGGGTTGATCTTTCTTCATAAACTGAGTTGACGACACAAAATCTTAGATAGGTCATCACTCCCATCTAGTAATAACTCGTCTTCAAGTCGATCTTTCAGTAGACGACACCTCCTCGCAATTGATTTACCGAATCAACTACGCAAGTCAGAGAATATTTGTTCATAATTTGTCCTTTTACTTAGTTGTCAAAAAATCCACATGGTGACACGAGCCTTCACACAACATTGGTGCTTTGAAAGGAAACACTTGATCTAACAAAGGGTTTAGACCACCGATCTTCCAGTTGAATCGAGTCGTCCAACTCGTTTTAACTTTGTAGGCAACATCCTACAGAAAGCGACAAAGATCTGACCGAATCCAGAAACTAGATCAATCTAAAATCAATGTCCTTTGCTAACCATAAACCTAGAATATTTTCACGGAACACTCCTGGAAAACCCTTTACAAAAGCACCTTGTTTCAAATGTCTGACACGACTCACAAGGATAATCGAATGTCATATCCGAACTCAAGTAACATTCAAGATCCATGGCCTCCCAGGACATAAAACCATTGGAAAACCATCAAGAAAACATATACTTGTGCGTTAACAAACATTGCTTCAACAAGAAACAATTCAAACAAGAACCAACCAGAGATCACACAACAAAAACTTAACAGACCTATTCCCCAATAATCCCGAAAGACTCGACCAGCTCTGATACCACTTTGTAACACCCCCTTACTTGGTATTACTACGTAACCCATGCAGAATTTAAATTAAAATGATAGTTTGTTGGTTGCTTTCGAAAAATAATTTATATAAGTACAAAGCGTCTGAAATTGGGTATAAAAATTTGGCACGACTCCAAACCTAAGCCTTCATCGGCACACCGGTTTACACTCCTAGCCTGACAAGTCTATTTAATTTAAAGATATACTTGAATAAAAGTTAGTGTTTTTACAAAAATTTGGACAAAGTCTCCTCTGTAATTCAGACATCCCAGGTAAAAGAACACCTGCTAAAATAGTTAAATTTTCATTCCAGAATTCCAGTTACACCAAATACAACCAGGCAGTAATATGCTAAAAATAGTTATATCAATTAGTTATACGTGACCAAAAGGAAAAGCTTAAGTTTTCATTCAAAAGAGATGCTCTCCGAGCCATAAACATTCCATTTTAAATTAAAGGCTCTCAGAGCCATACCCATACATACTATCAAAAATAATCTAAGTCTCAAACCCTAAGCTGGTCATTCTAAAAGTTATTTCTGAGTAAAACTCACGTGATCATCCCACGATCAAATACTTCATCAAATAACCAGATCTAAGTCTGAGTGACTTAGGAAGACTCCTCTGCACCATCTATACTAAAGTACCCAGAGTACAATAGTGAACCAGAAGAAACCTGATATATCTGTAAGGGTGAGATATTGACAAATGGATATATCACACAACAACCATATACACGATGCATACATCACCTCAGCACATTAACATTTAATTATTATACAGAGATAAAATAACAAGTGTTATATCAGTGGGTCTCATACCCGAACAATCAGTTTTATAAAAAGAATGCACGACACTTTAATAATTAGGCTCTAAACTTAATCTCATGAGATACCAACACCATTTTATCAATAAGAAAGAAAGAGATGATCAGGCTCATATGCCCCGTCTGGCAAGTTGTCTCCGTCACCTCATGCTCCTGGATCAACATCATCACGAATCCCTTATAACGGCCATTCGGATGTATACCTCATCGAATACCACATCTTAAGCGGGTATTCGGATAACTCAAGCACGTCTGCTAAGGGGAAATGCATATGAATAAAAGACTTTTCATTATCGAGACTTTTCTTTGTGTTCACTCTTTTCTGTTGTTGAAGCCCAAAGCTAACGACTTTTCACAATTTTCATTACTTGAAAATCAATAACACAGGATACACAGTCCGAGTGCTCAATCACAACACCTTAGACCGATGCCACAGTCCAAGGTTGTGGTCGTAGAAACAATTATATTTTTATCCATGTTTCATTTCAACTTGATAAGGACTCCTAGCCCATAACAAAATGAAATTAGGACACACAGTCCTCAATTCCAAAATCAGGGCTCCTAGCTCATAATATCACGATTGGGACCCTTGGTCCATAATTCTTGACACGGATCCCAAATCACGTGCATACAACTGAATACTAGAGGCGACGTATCGCGAACTAGTATTCTCTTTCACATGTGCTTACTTTTCGCTCAGTGAAAATTAAAACCAAAACAAAACATCGGTCAGTTATCCAAGTAACTGGAACGTTTCTAAATCATTTAGGAGAAAATCCTTTTCCTTTGCAAAATCTTTTCAAAAACATTTAGGAAATTTGTTTGCTTTTGAAATCCTTGATGGAACAAAGTCAAATATTTTCGAAGGGTCTTTCCTTCATAAAACACACCGTTCGAAAAGGTTTTCTCGTACAAAACTTTTGATCATAAAAAGGCAGTTTCCTTCAACTTAAAATCAATTCAACATTTTTCTAAAAACAGAGATCTTATTCTTCTGAAGTAAGCACTTTAAATAAGGAACTTTTATAAGTGAACCCAAAACTTTCAAAGTTCTATTCAAGGCTTATTAAGGCTTTTAATCCTTATAGTCATTGGGCACAGACTCAAGTCCGGCTTCTCAAACTTCAATCAACAGTAATATATTGACAACCATAATAATATCACAGTTAATGACAGTTCATCACATATATATAATTCATAACACTTTAAAGCAAGTAATGTTCAACTTCAAGTAATAATCACAATAATGTTGACAACACTCAATTAAACACATACACACATGCACATGGTCATTGAATATCCCTAGGCAAGCTCCCCTTACCTTTGAAGACAAGTGAATGATCCTCGTCTTAGGTGGCTTTTGGAAGAGCTTATTTAAGCTCCTTTTGATTTATCTGATGACATAAGCTCTTATGCAGTGTGTTTGGCAGGGCTTATAAAAATAACTTATGCCATCCTATAAGGAGTTTTTGACTTATTTTCATAAGTCACTGGGAGAAGCTTATGGAATTATCATAAGAGCTTATGCACTAAACACCCTCTCCGTGTTTTTCACTATTCAAATCCTCTCATGTCCCTTTCTTTCTTTTTCTTTCTTTAAGCGCTTATGGCATAAGCTCTCATGCGATAAGGTCTTATGTGATAAGCTTTTAATTAAGTTGTTTACCCAAACGCACCCTTAATGCTCACGTTAGCTCCAAGAGCGTAATTTCTACTCCATCAAGCAAGCATAGCCGTGTTCAACATCACAGAGACACAAACCAAGCATGATAACAAACAAATAAATTCACCAATCCAATTGTCATTCTCAAAACATATAATCAAAACAAACCATACATTTAATTCAGTAAATAGAATCGATTTCTCAATAACATATATTTGGGTAAAAAGGATCCATAATTAAAATTGGGGAACATTTGATTTTGTTTGATAAACATGAAATTGAACTTAGAAATCTCAAATTAAAGATCCTAATTTGAATAAAACATAATTAATTTCATAGAAACATAATCGATTTCAAATAAAATCAAATTGGGGTTTAGGGTTCAAAGAGAAATTTGGGAAAATTTGATTTAAATAGAAAATCATAAAATTAACCTTAGAAACCATTAATTACAAGTCCCGATTGCACTAAAACTGAACCAATTTCATGATTAAAGTAAGATGAAAAGTTAAGGTTTCAAAATCAGTTTGGGGATTTTTGAATCTAAGCAAAATAGATGAGGTTTTCACTTACCCAGGGAAGAAGAAGATGTCATGGTGGCTGGAGGTGGTGAGCAGCGGCAACCACGATGGCTCTGGCGTGGACACAACCACAGCGCTCTGTGCAGCAACCAGTTCACGGTGGAGAATAAAAGTCGCAGTGACAGAGCAGCTAGCGATGTGTCATCATCCTCTCCATCCGATCGGCGGCCAAGCAGTGGTCGACGGCGTCTAATGATGGAGCAACGGCCAAGACGCACGTGGGACGAGCTGGGTCGCGACTAAAGGACCGAAACAACACGCTCACAACGACGTGCACCACGACGGCGAGGAGCAGCTGGTCGCACGGTCGTGGTGGTGGCCGGACGAGATTAGGCGACGGTTGAATCTGGTTGAGAGAAGAAGGAAGATGAAGTTGAAGGGAGGAAGAAGAAGAAGAGAGAAAGAAGGAGAAAGAAGAAGAAAGAAGAATAAAAAGAAAAGAAAGAGAGAGGGGGGGTTACGGGTCTGATGAGGGAAATGAGAGAGAATTTTAGTTTTTTTTGTATTAGTGGGTACAAAATGAGTGATAAATGTTAAGCCTAAAATAAACATGTTTTTACTTTTCGGAATCTAAAAATAACGGTTGATAAATATATGATTTCGAAATTCAAATTAGAGTAAAGATTAATAATTGAACTGATCAGCTAAGAAAATACTCGGTCCAAAATTTAATCTCCGATTAATGTCAAACCAGTTTATTTTCAAATCTAAAATTAAATAGAATGAAAATATAGAAATGTTGTTCTCTTAATCAAATTATTTAAAACATTTTTCTATACTGTTAATAATAGTGACAATAACATAAATTATTTTTTAGTAAGCGTGCATTCACTGAAATAAGTCAGTGCTAATGCACCCAATAAAATAATTTGAAGAGAGTAATTTAATTACTCAACTAGACCACATAACAAAATAAACATAAACATCCAAATAATATAATTAATCTTATGTTTAAAAACTAGGGTGTTACACCTAGGACCATTTGCATGATGTTAGATGAAGAATAACGCTTAGACCGATATTATTAATGTTTGTTAATATGGGGAACATATTTGTCATAAAAAGAGTTAAGAGACCAAGTTTAAAAAAAAAGAGATAAAGGACCAAAAGACTAGTTTTGCCAAAAAGTTTTTAAAGAACAAAGATCTATCTATGCTTTGGCAGCAGTTAAGTTAAACAAGCACTAGTTATTGGCCACTAACAAGCAAAGTACAAAACCCATGGCTAGGAGTTCATGTAAAAGAAAATATTTAACTTAAGAAAAACAAGTGGGCAAAATCATTGCACAAGCATGGCAGTAGGTAGTTTTTTTTAAAGTTTCGCTACAAATTATTCCATGTCTGGTCATTTCAGCCCTATATCATCTCTACCGACACAATTCTTTCACTTACAAAGGGGTAACCTAAAGGCCGAAATTCTAAGATCAGTTTTAGATAAATATATAACATATAAACCAACTAAAATGGAATCTAAATATTTAAATAATTATATAGAAATTACTTTTCAAACATAAATTTCAACCAACGATCTTAAAACTTAGGCAATAATACAATTGTATATTGCAAATTAAAACAACATAATAAATTAACATAAACATTTATTATCAACCCTCAAGTTAAAGTGTTTTAAAACATCGGTAAGTCGTTGATTCCATCATTTAAAATATGATATTAATCTAATTTCCTCGCCTTGGCTACAAACTGTCTTGCTTCGGACATGAATCTGCATTTGAATATTCTCAATCAAAATAGGGTTTCTACCAAATATGTGAAATGGGAAGAACCTCTAGGATTTGATTTTATCCTAAATTTTTATGGGAGCTCTTTGGAAAATTTAGGAAGGGCAGGATTCAGAGCAATTATTAGGATAAGGGACGATACCTGGGTTAAGGGTGTTTGAGTTTTCATTGGAGTCACCAATAATCTTGAAGCTGAGTTGTTGGGAATCCTCTATGGTCACACAACTTGTTGGAAATGACCCACTTCCTTTTAGCTGATATTTTGAAATTGTTTGGGAGATTAGGGTAATGCTTAGAGGGGCCACGCAATATGGTATGGTAACCAATGTGCTAACTGGTTGGTGAGGAAGGGTGCTACCGGAGCTGCTGTAACCGAGCTTCATCTTTCAGCTCCTTGAAGCATTGAGACGCTTTAGGTTGCAGATGCATCAGGGTGTGACTTTTTAGAGGATGTGGTTTTTTTGTTTCTAAAGTTTTTCCTTAATTTCCTTTTGTTTTGTTGTCGTTTATCACCAAGAAAATATCTATGGAACTCACCAGCTTACACTTTCGAAGCTATTATATATCACGACTGTATAAAAATTGTGATTTGATAAAGTTGATTTCAATTCTTGTATGAAATCTCTGAGTAATATTTATACTGGAGTGTAGATAAACCACTTAAATTATATTTCTATGAGCGGACCATGGTATAGGTGTATATAAATTATTTAATATTATTGACAAAACCATGGGCATTAATAAGGATGGTAAGATAATATTGCACATTATGATTAGGCCACGGTTTTGCCACTTTTTGTAAGCGGTATTGAAGTTATATTATTTTCATTATTATAATTTAGATTTAAAATATAATATTTCCTCTTAATATCCCAGCAATCGGGGTCGTGTACTGTGCAAATCAGTTTTGATCACTACCTTAGGCCTCTTGATAAGCCTCTGGCTCATCTAGTTTTATAGCTAGTATGACCAGGGTTTTGTGCAAATTATATCGTATTTTCACCCAAATTAGATTAGATTGTCCTCAAGCAAGGTTTTGAGTCTCTAGAGTAGTTTTAAGTTAATTTAGCAAGTTTTAAGTCAAAATAATACACTCATGCTTATTTCCTTGTTTTCAGGTTAAGTAGAAGTTGAGAAAATAAAGAACAGGGGATTCGCCCCGCGAAAGCCATGCTCGCCACGCGACCCCGAAGCCTGACTGTTCCAAGAAATTGCTAAGTCTCTGGGTCGCCTCGCGAAAAAGGTCTCGCCCCGCGAGTCTTGCAAACATGAAAAAGTCAGAGACGATCACAGCTTGCCCGTGTTGAAGGTCATGGCCGTGGCAGTTTTGAAGCTGAAGAGTCTCGCCACGCGAGAATCACTTCGCCTCGCGAGAATGCCAAGGGTTGCTGACAGTTCATGAAATTTGCCTCGCGAATGGTTGTTCGCCTCGCGAGCCATCTGAATTCTGAATTTGTATAAAAGGCTGTTCTGAACATTTTGTAGAGACTTTTGCTTCTCCAACTTTCTAATATACATTTTTTCTCTGCGATTTCGTTTTTGCCATGGAGCACAAAGTCCTAGGATTAGTCTACTGTTGAGGATCCTATATACTTGAGGTTATGTAAATCCCTATTTTAATTGCTTTTCCCTTTTCAATATCATATTGCATATTTCTGTTTGTTATTTCAGGAGTGTGTAATATTGTATTGATTTGTTTCAGTGATGTAAATTTCCTATACATAATCGCGTTTGTTAATTCGCGTGTGTTCATTCATGATCGTTTGATCATGAGCGCTTAATCCCGTTTGTTATTTCGGGAATAGGAATTTGCATCCATAGTAGCAATTACGTTGTTAGTTGTTACTGTAACTGAAAGGGGATTAGAATCTGCTTAGGGCTTGGGTTTACATTAACCAAGGATAGTTGGGAATTCTTGACAGTAGATTAATCGTTGTTTGATAATTGATAATCCCTTTTCAACTGCCTTGTTTTTGATTGCTCTGTTTTGTTTGTTTCTTATTTTGCACTCCAATCCAAACCCCCCCCCCCCCCCCCCCAAAAACTTATTTTTGTGAAAAGTAATATTCTCAGAGTCCTTGAGAGACGACATCCGAGTTGTCGCACTATACTACACTTTTAAACCCGCTCGTCCTTTTTGGCGCGTGCGCGACAGCGCGACCAAAAATTGGCGCCGTTGCCGGGGACTCTGAGTTGTTATTTTTCTCAATTTGTTTTTATTTTATTTTATTTTCTTTCTTTTATTTTCTGTTTTGTTTTGAATTGGTCTGACTACTAGATCTCATTGCCCCGAACTGTGTGATTTTGACCCGGAAATTGAAAGAACATCGCACACACTCCGTAGGGAATTTCGGGCTAGCACTAGTAGTGATTCCAATTTTAAAAATGCTTTTGAAAACATGGGAGACCAAAGGACTTTGAGGCAGCTTGCTGCCCCTGATGTGAATTGCAATGGTTTGTGCATTGCTTATCCTGGTGCTGACACACCTTTTGAGTTAAAATCTGGGCTAATCCATTTGTTGCCTAGATTTAATGGTCTTGCAGGTGAAGATCCACACAAGCACTTGAAGGAGTTCCAAGTTGTCTGCTCCACAACTTTGAGGCCAGAAGGAGTAACTGAGGATCATATCAAGTTGAAGGCTTTTCCATTCTCACTCCAGGGAGCTGCAAAAGATTGGCTTTTATACCTTGCGCCAAATTCCATTACCACATGGAATGACTTGAAGAAGCTCTTCCTGGAGAAATATTTTCCTGCCTCCAGAGCCGCTGCAATTAGGAAAGAAATCTGTGGAATAAGGCAAGGAAATGAGTCGCTAGCTGAGTATTGGGAGAGGTTCAAGCAGCTGACATCTAGTTGCCCCCAAAGACCAAATTTCTGAACAGCTCCTCATCCAATATTTTTATGAAGGATTGCAGCCTATGGATAGGAATATTTTGGATGCTGCTAGTGGGGGAGCATTGGTTGACAAGACTCCATCTGCTGCTAAGCAACTTATTGAGAACATGTCGTTGAATTCCCAGCAATTCACTACAAGAAGAAATTCTGTTGAGACTAGAGGTGTACATGAGGTCCGCACTTCCTCTTCCAGCCATGACAGTGATGATAGAATTGATAGGCTCACTTCTTTGGTAGAGAAATTGGTAATGGATAGGGTTCAGCCTGCGGTGTTGTGTGGCATGTGCAGTTCTCCTGAGCACCCATATGAAGCATGCCCCATTTTGCAAGGAGGGTCAGTTACTGAATCACCTCAAGCCTTTGCAGTCCATCCGTATAATCAGGGCAATAACTGAAGCAGTCTACAGCATTCCGGATCTTTCAACAAATAGGTACCATCCCAGTGGAGTAATCACCCTAATCTGCGGTATGGGAACTCATCCCAACAGCCGATGGCACCTCGTAATCCTCCTCCGGTGACTACTTCAGACCCTCCTCGACCTTGATAGATGACATGCTCAATAAAATGGCTGCACAAATGGCTGCACAAAATCTACAGATTTCAGCAAAGCAAATGGGACAGATTCAGGCCTCACAGCGCACGTTTCAAGAAAAACAAATGCCAAGCATTAAAAATTTAGAGACACAGATCGGACAGATGGCCACATCCATGAATAGCACACCGCAAGGTCAAAGAACAACCCAGCTGCCAGCACAGCCAGTGATCAATCCTAATGCCTCCAACCCCAATGTGAGTTCTATGTCTCTGAGGTCTGGAAAGGTTGTTGAGGCCACTTCTGGAAAGAATGAAGAAACTATGAAGGCTACTCCTGAGCCTACTGTTGAAGTTACTCCTGAACCTGTGGTTGAAGTTGCAACTGAGAGAGTGTATAGACCACCCATTCCGTTCCCACACAGATTACAGAAAAATTTGAAAAGTGGTGGTGAAAATAAGGAGAAGGAGATTCTTGATGTTTTAAGAAAGGTGGGTGTTAATATCCCTCTGTTGGATATGATCAAGCAAGTGCCCAGATATGCAAAATTTCTCAAGGACCTATGCACCAACAAGAGGAAGATGAAGACTAATGAGAGGGTTGACTTGGGAAGAAATGTCTCAGCGCTTATCCAGTCTAAGCCAGAAAGAGTTGTTGCTTTCACTCGAGCACTCGCCACCGAAGTGCAAGGATCCAGGCACCTTCACTATCCCATGCACTATTGGGGACAAGAAGTTTGAAAACTGCATCTTTGGACTTGGGAGCATCTATCAATGTCATGCCTACCTCCATCTTTAACAAACTGGATCTCGGTCCTTTGAAGTACACAGGTATCACCATTCAGTTGGCCAACAGGACATGTGCCCGCCCCATGGGAATGGTGGAGGATGTACTAGTGCAAGTTGATGATCTGATCTTCCCAGCTGATTTCTACATCTTGGACATGGCAAAGTAGACACATTCCAGTAAATCACCAATCATCCTGGGCCGGCCATTCATGAAGACAGCCAAGACTAACATTGATGTGGGTGATGGGACCATGTCTATGAAGTTTGGGGATATAGTTGCAAAGTTTAACATATTTGATGCCATGAAACATCCAGCGGAAGAGCACTCTGTATTCCACATAGAGCTGATCTCTGAGACTATTGAGGATAACCATGAGAAATTGTTTTCTAATTTTCCACTTAATTCTGGCTGTGATGATATTATTTCTTTTCTTGATTGTACTAACGCTAACCATTTTGTGGTTTGTGCTGAGATTGCTGCATGTTTAGCAGGTGATGAAATTGTCAGTGCAGTGGATGAGAAACATGAAGAAGATGAAGCAGCACCGGAGGCCCTCTCTACCTCTTTGGACTTAGACTGCAAGGAATGGGATCCAGGTGACAGCTCCCGCTTACACTGCACTTGATCAGGGAGTACTCTTTTCCTTTCCCTCACTATGATCTTATAATTATGTTGTTCATTGGGGACAATGCATGTTTTAAGTGTGGGGGAGGGAATTAGTTGTAGTTTTTCTTTTCTTTGAATAAAGCTCCTGAATAATCTGAGAAGCTCAGGAGCATTTGTGTGTTGAGTCTTTTGTTGGCAAGTTTGTTAGATTTTTATTGATGTTGCACAGATTGTTTGCATGATTGATATGTAATGATTCCCCCTAGCTGAAAAATTTTTGTTTTTGAAATGTGATTCCCATGTGAAATTGAAAACTGAACTTTGGGATTTTGTTATGATGGCATGATGAATGATAAGTTTGGGGTGATAGGAAGCACACACTAGGGATAGTATCTCTTTCAAACAATTTGCATGAATGTCCAGGTGAGATTTTGAGCCTCCAACATGTTTCAAACTGTGTGAAAATCACTTTCAAGTTGCACTTCCCTGGATTTGATTGAATCTCTTTTTGGTTTGCATGATTATATGTGTGTAGCAAATGATTTAGGCATTTTCTTTGTAAATAGCTACTTGGCCTGAATAAACCAATTCCTAATGCATGTTCCCTAGTTAGCCCTTTTGAGCCTTTTAGCCTATTAGTTCTTGATAACCTAATGTTATAAGCCCAAAAATCTGGAAAACCATGTTAACCCGATCTTAGGATTAGGAGAGCATGTAATCTTAGAATGGGTGCAAGAAACTAAGTTTGGGGTGGCTGCAGGGTGTAATATGTTGTTGGGATTGAGAGAGTTGGAGCCAAAAAGCTTGTGAAAGAAAAAAAAAAAAGGTGTACAAATATTGAAAAAAAAAATACAAAAATACAAAAATGCCAAAAAGAAATAAAAAGAGCTGTAGCCACCCAGAAGTGTAAAGAAAAAAAATAATAAAGAAAGGAACTTGAGTGAAATTCAAAGTGTAAATATAGTTCATGCTCTCTTAGTTCCTAGGGTCTTCAGCTTAGTTCCTTTGTATTTCCTACCCTTAGCCAGGCCCCATTACAACCCAATAAAGACCTTCTGATGTTGCTTGCATGTTTTCTGTGGGAACCATTTTGAGATGAAAAGCAAATTTTTGGGAAGTGTACTTGAAAAGTGAAACTGAGTGCAAGTTGTTAGCCTGACATAAACTGAGTGACTGAGTGAACAAATAATGCCCTTGTGAGGAAGGCAGTTGTTTGGATTTGGTGATCTCCCTCTTGTGTGTGACTTAGATTCCCTGCTTAGATTTCTGATTGTTTTCATGATGAAACTCTCAATTGTTTGGAATAAATGAATGTGGGAATTGCTCTGTTTGAAATAGGGGAAACAATGAAGAAAAATTGTTTTTGAAGTTGCTTGAATGTGTGCAATGTTGATTGAATCTTTTGAGCTTGCCAGGTCTTGAGTCTTTTTGATTTTTGAGTCTTAGTTTGCTTGGGGACAAGCAAAGTTTAAGTTTGGGGTATTTTGATAAGCCTCTGGCTCATCTAGTTTTATAGCTAGTATGACCAGGGTTTTGTGCAAATTATATCGTATTTTCACCCAAATTAGATTAGATTGTCCTCAAGCAAGGTTTTGAGTCTCTAGAGTAGTTTTAAGTTAATTTAGCAAGTTTTAAGTCAAAATAATACACTCATGCTTATTTCCTTGTTTTCAGGTTAAGTAGAAGTTGAGAAAATAAAGAACAGGGGATTCGCCCCCAGAAATCCATGCTCGCCACGCGACACCGGCCTTGACTGTTCCAAGAAATTGCTAAGTCTCTGGGTCGCCTCGCGAAAAAGGTCTCGCCCCGCGAGTCTTGCAAACATGAAAAAGTCAGAGACGATCACGGCTTGCCCGTGTTGAAGGTCATGGCCGTGGCAGTTTTGAAGCTGAAGAGTCTCGCCATGCGAGAATCACTTCGCCTCGCGAGAATGCCAAGGGTTGCTGACAGTTCATGAAATTTGCCTCGCGAATGGTTGTTCGCCTCACGAGCCATCTGAATTCTGAATTTGTATAAAAGGCTGTTCTGAACATTTTGTAGAGACTTTTGCTTCTCCAACTTTCTAATATACATTTTTTCTCTGCGATTTCGTTTTTGCCATGGAGCACTAAGTCCTAGGATTAGTCTACTGTTGAGGATCCTATATACTTGAGGTTATGTAAATCCCTATTTTAATTGCTTTTCCCTTTTCAATATCATATTGCATATTTCTGTTTGTTATTTCAGGAGTGTGTAATATTGTATTGATTTGTTTCAGTGATGTAAATTTCCTATACATAATCGCGTTTGTTAATTCGCGTGTGTTCATTCATGATCGTTTGATCATGAGCGCTTAATCCCGTTTGTTATTTCGGGAATAGGAATTTGCATCCATAGTAGCAATTACGTTGTTAGTTGTTCTTATCGAATCGAAAGGGGATTAGAATCTGCTTAGGGCTTGGGTTTACATTAACCAAGGATAGTTGGGAATTCTTGACAGTAGATTAATCGTTGTTTGATAATTGATAATCCCTTTTCAACTGCCTTGTTTTTGATTGCTCTGTTTTGTTTGTTTCTTATTTTGCACTCCAATCCAACCCCCCCCCCCCCCCCCACCAAAAAACTTATTTTTGTGAAAAGTAATATTCTCAGAGTCCTTGAGAGACGACATCCGAGTTGTCGCACTATACTACACTTTTAAACCCGCTCGTCCTTTTTGGCGCGTGCGCGACAGCGCGACCACCTCTCTCTTTTTTCTTTTTTTCTTTTACTTTTTACTATATATCTTGAAGATAATTGGATTGAAGGCAATTACTTTTTGGTGATGGCTAGCATAAGGTACCTCAGCAAGTGCCTCATGGATGAGGCACCAAATAGTAATGTGAAAATACATTTTTTTTCCTTATCATTAACAAATTCTCCCTAACCCTCACTACTACCCCACCATCCCACCGGCCACCCCATCCCACCGCCGCCACCACCACCACCCCACAGGCCACCCCATCTGACCGACGAACACCAACACCCCATCGACCGGTCAACCACCACCTCAATAAAAACCCACGTGCCTTTGTTTTTCCTTTCGACAGAGAAGAAGAAGGAAAAATATATAACAAACAAATCCACTATCTATAGTATTTTATATGAATGATGATTGAAATTACTTCCTAGAATGTCATACAAGCTTACGGAAAGCTGATTGCTAGAAACATCAAGCACCATCATCCCAGAAATCAGGCCAAACTGCCTCGTGCTGCAACCTCAATCACCAGCTAGAAAGAATCACTCTTTCCATTCCCATCCCATATGCTTCTTGAAGTACCGTTGCCTCCGCCGTCTCTGCCACCTTCCTCGGAGGCAGGCTCAAATCTTCACCGACCGCTTCTTCGCATCCATGAGAAGTTTGTCGTATCCGCCATGCATCTTATCCAGCTGCACCACCGACTTGAAATACTGCTTCTCTTTCTCCACAATTTCCTTGCACCGTCTCTCCTTTTTTGGCGCATCGACAAATCTGGGTTGGGGTTACTGGGTGAGGGTGGGGTTAGGGTTGCTGGGTTCTGATGTCAGGTTGGGATGGTGGTGACTGGTTGAGTGGTGGATAGAGGCAGGGGGTGGATATGGAGTGGTGGTGGCCGCAAGGTGATGTTGGTGATGTAGGGTTCACCGGAGTTCATCTGTGATTTGTCTTCCTAGAATGGGTAAAGGGAAAATAGGACTTTTTCATTTTATTTTTTATTTTTTGGAGTAACAAATCTACACCATTCAATATTTTATAATTATATCTAATGGTAGAAAATAATTCGTCATGGATGAGGCACTTATTCACATACCTTATGGTAGCCATCACCTTACTTTTTACTCTCTTTATACTTTTTACACACATTGCATGCCCTTTTACCGAAGAATCCTTTGGAACTAGAACCCATTGCTCTTCATAGTTCCCCAATCATCGTGTTTCACCGACCCCATTCATCCAAGTATAGCTCAAAAAAAACTTGTTGGGACGAATCTAGGCAAGTATACCTAGTCGTACAAGTAATACGGTGGTGAGACCGATATCGTTCCCACAAGGACTGAGACAAGTACTAGCACGTACCAATTCAGCTACTATCTAAGCGAGCCTTTGGATGGAAGGGAGTTCAATATTGAATACCAAGCCCAACAAAAGTAAAAATAAACAGAATAAAAAGGAACAAACTCTTTTTGTAATTTTCTCAAACACTTGGAGTGCAGAAAAAGGGGTTTTCAAATATGATAAAAGATGTTGGGATCAGATCTCATTAAACCTTAGCCTCATGCAATACCAAGACTTCCAATCTAGTTCATGCTTCAAATATTAAAATCAACCCACAAAATTACTCAAGTCCTAATTCCTTAGATGACAAGAGCCTAAACCCCCTAATAGACCCTAATTCCTTAGGTGGCCTAATTGGTGAATTTGCATTAAGATTAGGGATTACACGATTACTAATAAACCAAAATCCATTCCTAGATGCAAGGTTTACTATGTGATTAATTCTAGATCAAGAATTGATAAGAACGTCCCCATTGTAAATCAAATCTCAAAATCAAATCATGGATGATCAGACCACAACAAGCATTAAGCGTAGGAATTAAACACTAATACGAAGGCATAAACACAGATCAATACATCAAGGCAATTACATGAAGTTCAATTTTAGCTACATCTAATCCCAACAAAAAGGGATTTAGCTACTCATGGAGAAAGAGAAAGCCAAAACAAAAGAAATAGAAATAAAGGGGAGAAGGGACTCCATGGAGGCTTTTCACAGCAGCCACAACAGCCTCTAGCTTAGAGAATTAGAGTAAAAATATGGTGTAAAAACGTCTCCCCTTTATGCTCTGCCCAAAGGTCCTATTTATAGATCAGGGAAAAAATATGCGTCACGGCCTGGGCATGATGGTTGCTGACTTTGCTTGTCCTTGTCCTTCTTGTTCTTCCTTCCTTCTTGCCCTGAAAACACTTAACAAATCTATTAATTTATGTTATTTTTCCTCTTGATCTTCTCAAATTATTCAAGAGTTAAAAATCAAAAACAAATGGAAAAGGAAAAGAGAAAGAAAACTTGGGTTGCCTCCCAACAAGCGCTTCTTTAACGTCACTAGCTTGACGGTTTGTGATCTCAAGGATCACGAAGGTGCACATCTATGGTCAATCTCACAATGTCACCACCCAAGTAGGCCTTGAGTCTTTGGCCATTGAATTTGAAGGTCCTTTTTGAATTAGGTTCTTCCACGTCTATAGCTCCATGAGGTGAGACTTCTTTGACAATGAACGGTCCCGACCACTTAGACTTCAACTTGCTCGGAAACAATCTCAGCCGGGAATTGAATAATAAAAATTGTTGTCCCGGATGAAATGTTTTCATCACGATCCTCTTGTCATGATAGGTCTTGACTCGCTGCTTGTAAATAGCTTCATTCTCATATGCATTAAGGCGCATCTCCTCTAATTCGTGCAGCTGATTGACTCTTTTTTCACCCGCCAGAGTGGCATCAAAATTCAAGAACTTCAATGCCCAAAAGGCTCGATGCTCCAACTCTACGGGTAGATGACATGCCTTCCCATAGACCATCTAAAATGGAGACAACCCCACAGAAGTTTTTAATGCAGTCCGGTAAGCCCACAAGGCATCGTCAAGCTTCTTTGCCCAATCTTTTCTTGAAGTGGACACAGTTTTTTCCATAATCCTCTTAATCTCCCGGTTAGAGACCTCCGCTTGCCCATTTGTTTGCGGATGATATGGAGATGCCACCTTGTGCCTCACATCATACTTGGTCAACACATTTCTCAGTTGTGAGTTGTAGAAGTGAGATTCCCCATCACTTATAAGGACCCTTGGGACACCGAACTGGGCAAAAATGTTCTTCTTTATGAACTTAATCACTGTTTGGACATCATTCTTCGGTGTTGCAATGGCCTCCACCCATTTAGAAACACAGTCCACCGCCACCAAGATATATTGATTGGAGAATGAAGGTGGAAGTGGACCCATAAAATCTATGCCCCAACAATCAAATACTTCAATCTCCAATATGTTTTGCAGTGGCATCTCATCCATTTTAGATATGTTCCCGCTCCTTTGGTACTTGTCACAACTCTTCACATGATTGTAAGAGTCCTTGAAGATTGAGGGCCAAAAGAGCCCAGATTGGAGGACCTTTGCAGCTGTCCTATCCCCATTGTAATGTCCACCATATGGATAGTTATGGCAATGGCACAAAATACCCCTTGCTTCCTCTTGACTAACACACCTCCTCCATAAGCCATCCGGTCCAACCTTGAACAAAAATGGGTCATCCCACATGAAATGGTTAGCATCCCGGAAGAATTTTCTCCTTTGTTGCCAAGTGAGGTGCTCTGGAACAATGTTGGCTGCCTTGAAATTTGCCATGTCGGCAAACCATGGTCTTTCATGCACTAGAAATAAGGCCTCATCTGGGGACTCATCCTGAATGTCCTTTTCTTTTGCAGCAACCTCTTCATTCACTAACCGAGATAAGTGGTCAGCCACCACATTTTCGCTGCCCTTTTTGTCCTTAATGACTAAGTCAAATTCCTGTAACAATAGAATCCACCTTATGAGTCTTGGTTTTGAATCTAACTTAGTCAACAAATATTTAATTGCAGCATGATCATTAAAAACAATGACTTGTGACCCAATCAAGTAGGAACGAAATTTTTCCAATGCAAACACTATGGCTAGCAACTTTTTTTCAGTTGTTGCATAATTTATTTGGTTCTCATTGAGAACCTTGCTAGCATAGTGAATGGCATGGAAAAAACTTTTCCTTTCGCTGTCCCAAAACTGTCCCAACTGCGTAGTCACTAGCATCACACATTAATTCAAATGGTGACTCCCAGTTGGGTGCAACAAGAATGGGAGCGGTGATCAACTTTTCTTTCACAATTTAAAAAGAGGTAAGACAAGCAGTATCAAACACAAATGGTGTGTCCTTGTTCAAAAGGCTACACAACGGCTTGGCTATCTTTGAGAAGTCTTTGATGAACCGCCGGTAGAAGCCAGCATGACCGAGAAAACTCCTCACACCCTTGACATTCACTGGTGGAGGTAGTTTCTCAATTACCTCAATCTTGGAATTATCCACTTCGACCCCCTTATCTGAAATCTTGTGCCCAAGCACAATGCCCCCCTGCACTATAAAATGACACTTCTCCCAATTTAAGACTAAATTGGTGTACATGCACCTTTTTAACACAGCAGCAAGGTTAGACAAACAATTATCATAAGAGGAACCAAAAACAGAAAAATCATCCATGAAAACTTCAATGTATTCTTCTACCATATCAGAGAAAATGGAAAGCATGCACCTTTGAAATGTTGCAGGAGCATTACAAAGACCGAAAGGCATCTTCCGATAGGCAAAAACTCCAAAAGGACATGTGAAGGCAGTTTTCTCTTGGTCTTCCGGGTTAATCGCAATTTGGTTATAACCCGAATAACCATCCAAGAAACAATAGTAAGCTTGCCCGGCCAACCTCTCCAACATTTGGTCCATGAATGGAGGTGGGAAGTGATCTTTCAAGTAGCTTGATTTATCTTCCGGTAATATATACACATTCGCCACCCAGTGACCGTTCTAGTTGGGATCAACTCATTCTTCTCGTTGTTCACGACGGTCATGCCACCTTTCTTAGGAACCACTTGTATCGGACTCACCCAAGCACTATCGGAAATCGGATAGATCATTCCGGCTTCAAGGAGTTTCAGCACCTCCTTCCTTACCACTTCTTTCATTGTAGGATTGAGCCTCCTTTGCGGTTGGACCACCGGTTTAAATTCAGCCTTCATCATGATCTTGTGCATACAAAATGCAGGGCTAATACCTTTCAAATCTGTGATTGACCAATCAACGGCTGTTTTATGTTCTCTAATCACCCTTACAAGTTTCTCCTTTTCCAATTTGGACAATACATTGCTCACTATGACAGGATCTTCATCATTCTTACCAAGAAACACATATTTCAAGTGGGGAGGTAGAGGTTTAAGCTCTAACTTGGGCTTCTCTTGGACTTCATCCTTTTTGAGCTCTTCTTTCTTAGCATTGACAGCAAGTTGCTTGGGTTGAGCTTCCAAATCACACAAACACTCCTCTATTTCCTTCTCTTCTTTCTCATCATGATCTTCAATAGAGTTTACAATTACCTTCTCAAGAGTGGAGGAGTGGTGCTGATGTGCAAAGGCTTCTTTAGCCACTACATCCACAATGTCCATGCGGAAACAATTCTCTTCATCACTTGGGTGATGCATAGCTTCAAATACATTGAAAGTAACCTCTTCATCTTGCACTCTGAGTCGAAGTTGACCTTTTTGTACATCTATCAAAGCACGACCAGTTACTAGAAAAAGTCTCACCAATATAAGTGGAACTTCTGCATCCTCCTCCATGTCTAATATCACAAAATCCGCTGGGAAGATAAACTTATCCACTTTAACCAGAACATCTTCCAAAATACCATAAGGATGCTTGATTGATCTATCGACTAGTTGCAATGCCATCCTTGTTGGTTTCACCTCACCACCTCCAAGCTTGTTCAAGATTGAAAGCGGCATCAAATTGATACTCGCCCCCAAGTCATACAAGGCCTTCCCAATAGCAATACTCCCAATAGTGCAAGGGATTGTAAAACTACCAGGATCTTTAAGCTTTGGAGGTAGCTTCCTTTGAAGTATCGCACTACATTCTTCCGTCAAGGCAACAGTCTCACCTTATTTAAACTTCATTTTCTTTGTGAGCAACTCCTTCATGAACTTTGCATAAGTTGGCATTTGCTCTAGTGCTTCAGCAAAGGGTATGTTGATTTGTAACCTTTTGAAGATGTCAAGAAATTTGGCGAACTGCTCTTCCTTCTCCTTCTTCTTGCTTAAGTGAGGATATGGCAACTTTACATAAGAGGGGATCTCTTGAGGCTTGTCTCCATCTTTCAAAATCTGACTTTTACTCCTCCTCAGAATTGAATTTTCATCCACTAGCTTTTCTCTCTTGTCTTTTTCACTATCTTTCTCTTCCTCCTCCATTACAACCTCTTTGCCTTTTTCCTCATTTTTCTCTCTTTTTTCAGCACTCAACTCTGTTTTTTCGTCAACTCTCTGATTTTTCACCAAAGGCTCACCACTCTCTTTCTCAAGACTTTTACCACTACTCAAAACAATAGCCTTAAAATGCTCTTTAGGATTAGTTTGAGTATTACCTGAAGAGATGCCACTAGATTGTTCCGCTAGGTGCTTTGCAATTTGTCCAACTTTAACCTCCAAGTTCTTTATGGATGCATCGGTGTTTTTCTGGTTTGACATGGACATTTGCATGAATTGATTGAGGGTGTTCTCCAAGATAGAAGTCCGGTCTTGAGGCGGTTGTGTGGGAAGAGGCTTGCTTGCTTGTCCGGCATATTATTTCCAACCAAAACTTGTTTGATTCCTCCACCCTTGGTTGTAATTGTTGGAGTTTTGGTTGTTACCTTGCAGCCCATAGTTCCCCATATAATTAGCTTCCTCATGGGAACTAGGTGTGACCTCACACTTTCCATTATCATGATCTCCTCCACAAAAATCACATCTCATTACCTGTTGAGGTGGCATGGTTGTCCCTTGAATGGTTTGGAGTTGTTGTGGGAGTTGAGCTAGTTGCTTGGTAATGGACTCAAGTTGTTGTGTCATGAGCTTATTCTGAGCCAAAAGTGCAGTTGGTGAGTCTAACTCCAACACTCCCCTTCTTGATGTGGGGCCCCGATCATGATGCATCAAATAGTCATTAGATGCCATCGCTTCTATCAAAATCAATGCTTCCTCTGGTGTCTTTGTGTTCATGGAACCTCCAGCTGAGGCATCCAACATATACCTGGTTGACGACCTCAATCCATTGCAAAATGTTTGCATTTGGGTAAGATCATCAAACCCATGATTTGGACATCTTCGGAGCAAGTCCTTGAAACTTTCCCATGTGTCACGAAGAACCCTCTTATTGAGCAAAGCTTATGATATCACCCATTCTCTTCACCAATCTTGAGGCGGGAAAGAACCTTGCAAGAAATTTTGCCTCTAAGTCATCCCATGTAGTGATGCTCCCCCTTGGTTGAGATTGGAGCCAAGACTTGGCTCTATCTCTTAGAGAGAAAGGAAACAACCTTAGGCGAAGTCCATCATCGAAAGCACCATTTATCTTCATCGTATCACATAACTCCAGGAAGTTGGAGACATGATTATTAGGATCCTCTTTCTCCAACCCGACAAATTGATTTTGTGCAACCATATTCAAGAAAGCTGGCTTGATTTCAAAATTGTTGCAGTTCACTGGAGGCCTCACTATGCTAGTGACA
Source organism: Sophora flavescens (assembly GCA_030762895.1). NCBI lineage: Eukaryota > Viridiplantae > Streptophyta > Magnoliopsida > Fabales > Fabaceae > Sophora > Sophora flavescens. The sequence continues at coordinate 258,877,426 of CM061063.1, forward strand.
TGCCAATTGACATTTGTATTGGCATACTCCCCAAGTGTCCTCCGTGGAGCACCTTCACCATTGCCTGCCATCTCAAGTGGTTCTTGCTGAACTTGTGAAGTGGAGGTCTCTTGTGCTCTTTCTTGTCGTGATAAATACTTCTGCTGTCATGCTTGACTCCGATTCTTCCTATCCGCTCTTTCTATTTCAGGATCGTAGAGAAGTTGGTCAGCCGGGATAGTACCTCGCATGCACAAACAGTCTAGCAACCAAGAATGTTAGCAATAAGTGACAGCAAGGAGAAACAGATTAGTAAAACAGAAAAAAATTAAATGAAATAAAATTGTGCTTAAATTAGTAATCGAATTGAGTATGATAATATTGAAACTCAGTCCCCGGTAACGGCTCCAAAAACTTGTTGGGACGAATCTAGGCAAGTATACCTAGTCGTACAAGTAATAAGATGGTGAGACCGATATCATTCCCACGAGGACTGAGACAAGTACTAGCACGTACCAATTCAGCTACTATCTAAGCGAACCTTTGGATGGAAGGGAGCTCAATATTGAATACCAAGCCCAACAAAAGTAAAAATAAACAGAATAAAAAGGAAAAAATTTGTAGCGAAACTTAAAAAAAAACTACCTACTGCCATGCTTGTGCAATGATTTTGCCCACTTGTTTTTCTTAAGTTAAATATTTTCTTTTACCAGAATTCCTAGCCATGGGTTTTGTACTTTGCTTGTTAGTGGCCAATAACTAGTGCATGTTTAACTTAACTGCTGCCAAAGCATAGATAGATCTTTGTTCTTTGAAAACTTTTTGGAAAAACTAGTCTTTTGGTCCTTTATCTCATTTTTTTTCCAACTTGGTCTCTTAACTCTTTTTATGACAAATATGTTCCCCATATTAACAAACGTTAACAATATCGGCCTAAACGTTAGTCTTCATCTAACATCAGGCAAATGGTCCTAAGTGTAACACCCTAGTTTTTACACATATGATTAATTATTTTATTTGGATGTTTATGTTTAATTTGTTATGTGGTCTATTTGAGTAATTAAATTACTCTCTTCAAATTATTTTATTGGGTGCATTAGCACCGACTTATTTCAGTGAATGCACACTTACTAGAAAATAATTTATGTTATTGTCACTATTATTACCAGTATAGAAAAATGTTTTAAATAATTTGATTAAGAGAACAACATTTCCATATTTTCATTCTATTTAATTTTATATTTGAAAATAAACTGGTTTGACATTAATCGGAGATTAAATTTTGGACCGAGTATTTTCTTAGCTGATCAGTTCAATTATTAATCTTTACTGTAATTTGAATTTCGAAATCATATATTTATCAACCTTTATTTTTAGATTCCAAAAATTAAAAACATGTTTATTTTAGGCTTAACATTTATCACTTATTTTGTACCCACTAATAAAAAAAAACTAAAATTCTCTCTCCTTTCCCTCATCAGACCCATAACCCCCCCTCTCTCTCTTTCTTTCCTTTTTCTTCTTCTTTCTTCTTCTTTCTCCTTCTTTCTCTCTTCTTCTTCTTCCTCCCTTCAACTTCATCTTCCTCCTTGTCTCAACCATGTCCAGTCGTCGCCTAATCTCGTCCGGTCACCACCACAACCGCGCGACCAGCTGCTCCTCGCCGTCGTGGTGCACGTCATCGTGAGCGCGTTGTTGCGATCCTTTAGTCACGACCCAGCTCTTCCCGTGTGCGTCTTGGTCACTGCTCCATCATTAGACGCCGTCGACCACTGCTTGGCCGTCGATCGGAGTGGAGAGGATGACCACACATCGCTAGCTGCTCCGTCACTGCGACTTTCATTCTCCACTATGAACTGGTTGCTGCAGAGAGCGCTGCGGTTGTGTCCTCGCCGGAGCCGTCGTGGTTGCCGCCGCTCACCACCTCCAGCCACCATGACATCTTCTTCTTCCTTGGGTAAGTAAAAACCTCATCTATTTTGCTTAGATTCAAAAATCCCCAAATTGATTTTGAAACCTTAACTTTTCATCTTACTTTAATCATGAAATTGGTTCAGTTTTAGTGCAATTAGGACATTTAATTAATGGTTTCTAAGGTTAATTTTATGATTTTCTATTTAAATCAAATTTTCCCAAATTGCTCTTTGAACCCTAAACCCCAATTTGATTTTATTTGAAATCGATTATGTTTCTATGAAATTAATTATGTTTTATTCAAATTAGGATATTTAATTTGAGATTTCTAAGTTCAATTTCATGTTTCTCAAACCAAATCAAATATTTCCCAATTTTAATTGTGGATCATTTTTACCCAAATCGATGTTATTGAGAAACCGATTCTATTTACTGAATTAAATGTATGGTTTCTTTTGATTATATGTTTTGAGAATTAAAATTGGATTGGTGAATTTATTTGTTTGCTATCATGCTTGGTTTGTGTCTCTGTGATGTTGAACACGACTATGCTTGCTTGATGGAGTAGAAATTACGCTCTTGGAGCTAACGTGAGCATT
>CM061063.1:258887417-258990919 GCA_030762895.1 Sophora flavescens
ACATACTTGACTCATGGAGGTTAAGGTTCGGCCTCAACAACTTTTCTAGGTTAGGAAAGTTAAAATTTTGTTAACTTAAGGATTTATGATCCATAAGTAACTTAAACATGATTAAGCACTTAACCCAAGATTATGAACCAAGAACATGAACTAAAACTCATCCATTTCCAAGAACTAGGGTTTCGACAAAGGGCTGAGTTTGGGGTTAGAAATCTCTAAAATTTCTAAACTCTTGGATTTAATCAACATACAAAACCTAGAGTTAGATTCAAGTGTTACAAACAACTTTTGAATCATAAAACCAACAAGTGCTCATACCTAGGGTTTCGGTTTTGATGAGATCAATAGGTTAAAGTTTGATTTTTTTGATCTTCTATATACTTGAATACAAGAACTATCAAGTTATAATCATGAATCAAGGCATGAAATTGAAACAAAACCTAAGAACACAAAGTTAACCTAGGTTCGGCCCAGTCCAGATTTTAGGGAAAGATATTTCTCATGATCTTATGCTTCTAGAGGATGAAAATAGAGATGATTATAAGATCATAGCAATCGGTTTCATGTCAAAAGGATTTTTCTAGAATTAGTTATGAATTTTTGAATCTAGTTCCATGAACTTTGAACAAATGAAGAACATGTGGATTTAAGTCATAGATCTACAAAAGAAATGAAGATAAATGATTTAGATGACAAGAGAATAAGTTATTACCTCTTGATGATGCAAGAAAACAAAGTTTGGATGATGTTCTTCAAGGTTTTCTTATGGTGTTCTTAAGAAACTTAAGGGAGAAGATGAACATAGTTAGGGTTTAGAACAGTTTTAGTATTTTGAGTAGATCTCTCAACATATTTTGGATGATCTTTATGTCGTTGGAAAGAAGAGAGAAAGATGAACAACTTTCATGTTGAAAGTTTTTCTAGATTCAAAATAGAAACTGGTCAGAATTGCCAATCAAAATCTGACGAATTATGAACTTTTTGGAGAAAAAGAACATGAAAATGGAAGAAAATGGCTTAATGAAGAAGACAACCTATTTAAATGAAGAAGAAACCAAACTTAATGAAGAAGGCATTGGAGCCGTGGGTTTTGGGCAAGCTTTAGTCAACTTTTCCAATGGCATTTGCTTGCAATTGTCATATAAAGACACGGGCAAAATGGTCATTTCATAGGAAAATTTCACTTTGCCATAAATGTGCCATTATGGCCATTATGACTTGGATAAGCTCGTCATAAATACTCGGAAAATCGGTCAAATCCATCATCTCTGCTACGTTGCCGACTCCTCGATTCATCTGGCGCAAGCTTTTCCTAGAGACATCTCGACTTATACGCCCGCAACAAATATAATATTTTAATTCTTTTACCAAAATTTTCAAAACTTCCAGTATCGTAGTAAATACGATAAAAACATTTTTCATCTCGTTCACGACTCAAAATTAGGTCTTCTGAGCAGTAAACTTTTACTGTCAGTAAAAACGCAGATCGGGTTCCGTCTGAATTTTGAACCCAAAATTTCATCGTAACCCTAAGATATAAAACATGACGGGAAAATAACAGTATTTCACCCAAAATAATTTTCTAAGTCTCGGATAAAAATATATTTTTATATATTAATTACCGACACTAGAAAACAGTGAAAATCGAGGTGTTACACGAATGATCCCGATTACATCATATATAAAGCAGAGTGCATAATATCATAACAACATTCATAATAAAATATAGGAAAAAGCAATAATAATGATCACACCGCAAGTGTGAAGGTCAGTCACACACGCATGACAATTTTTCCTAACACGTCAGCACAATAAGCAAACATAATCTTTCATCCATCCAGATTTATGGGGCAATTAAATATTTGCATTAGTTGGACATTGGGCTCCTACCAAAATAAAAATGAAGAAGTAAATTCATATTTTGCTGAGCTATGCCCATGATTTTTGTCTTTTCAAGTGCAAAGTTACTAAATCAACACGTTGGGCCCATGCTAAAGAAGAATACAAAGCCATTTTATCATTTTAATTTGGCTGGATGGTCTTGTATTGAAGGATAGAAAGAAAACGTAAAAGGAACGTAAAAGGAAATTGAAAGGAGTTGGCCTTGGGTTATTAAGGAGGAGTAACATAAAATAAAAAAGCACCCGAGGAACAACAGAGCGAAAATAAAAGAAAACAGCCGCAAATGAGCAGTGTCACTAGGGAGAGGCAACATGGAAACGGTGCTGCCAAGCTTGGACATTGTTGGATCATCTTCATTTTCATTGAGTTTTTCTTTAACTCTTTATCTCTATTTTATTTTGTTTTTGGATCTAGCAATGTGTAGCTAAATTCCTTTTTATTAGGGTTTTGATGTAATTTTTTATGATGAAGTTTTATTTTACTCTCTGGTTATTTTACGAACAATTGAAATTGTTGATGTGATGTTTATTGTGCTTGCTTACATTTGAATGCTTAGCTACCATTCTTGTGTTTTTGAGGGTTCAATTATATGCTAGGAATAGTGATTTTTGGACTTTGCCTCTTGTAATCACCACTGTTAATTTGGTTAATCTAGGAATAGATAACTGATTAATGTGGGCATTTCACAAATTCCATAGAGCTATGATCATCATGCTTTGTTAATTAGACCTAAGGAATTAGGGTAATTAGTAAGGTTTGATAGAATTGATTCACTAAGGAATTAGGCTTCAATTAATTAAGGGAATTTGTCCTTCAACATGCTAATTGAGATTAAGATAATTAGAGTATCGTTAATTCATAGGATTCCTTGTCTATGAGGAATCCAGATTCATAATTGGATGAAACCAAATCCCTAGCGTTTTTATTTCTATTTTATCAGGACAAAAATTATAAAAATATTTGATTGCTCTTTTATTTATTTTGAGCTCTCTTCATAACAAAATTAAGTTTAAATAGTTGTTTAACTTGTGAATTGGTAGTTGGTAACTAATCCTTGTGGACGATATCCGGTTTTTACCGATTTTATTATTTGCAACGATCCGTTACACTTGCCGAGATCATCAACAAGTTTTTGGACCCGTTGTCGGGGATTGATTTTCGTTAATATTAGTAGTGCCAATGAAATCTCGATTTGAGCATTTTATTTTGTATATATTTGAATTTTTCTTTTGAGTTTTGTTTTTGTTAGGTGGATGCAACACATGGACCATGACTACTATTCAAATCAAGAATATCAAATTGATTGGGTCATGCTTGATTGCATCGTTGCTAACAATGTAAAGACATACTCCAATGAGGAATGGAGATCACATTTGTCATCTTTACCACCACCACCACACTTTAAGCTGAATCTTGAGGTGCTAGAATTTCTTTGCGAGATAGATGCTCAACTTGTGATCCAGAGCATAGAGCGTAACAAGGCAGAAATAAGTACTATGATTAAGGGGTTTGAAATGCAAGCAGGGAAACATTCTAAAGAGCTCGTAGCGAAACTAAGTGTCATGATTCAAAAGTTAGAAGCGGAAACTATGGAACATTTGAAAAAGCTAGCTGAGGAGCCACTGGAAACCCATATTCAAGTGAATGTGGTTGCAGAGATGGATCAAAATGAAGATTTAGTGGTGGTGGTAGATGAGTCACAAGAGGAAATATCTTTCACCATGCTGGCCAAGAAACCTGAAATTGCTGCATTGGATAAATATGTTGGCTTACATGCATGTGTGGACACTGCAATTTTGGTCCCTTCCACTTGTCTGTCAAATTTCTTTGTGAAAATAACATTTGACCCAGGAGGAAGTGGGTTCATTATTGTACCTAAAGAGGTCAATGGAGTTTTCACACACTTTCCAGGAGGAATTGAGGGTAGATTCATCTTGCTTCTGCAATCGCCACTCCACAAGCTATGGGATCCAGGAGGAAGCCTTTACATATTTCGCATCTCTTGGCCCCTATGCTACAAGCAATGGGATCCGGGTGGAGGCTTCTTAATGAGTTTTCTTAACCCTTCTCTTTAGTTTATTTTCATTTTCTTGTTAGTTTTTGTTGAAAATTAATAATAATAATAAAAATGAAGAAAATTTTTGAAAATTTAGAGATTTTTTTTTTGGATTCAGATGTATATTTAGTTGTTTTTTCTTTTATGACTTGCCTATCTTGTGCTAATGTTTTCTCTTTTTTGAGGTATATATTTAGTTGTGCTTCATGGTATCTCATGACAAAAAGGAAGGATGGGAGGCACTAATGATGGTGACCTCAAGTTTGGACCAAATTTTGGAAGCGCAAGATAGGGGAGTTTTCTTTTCTTTTTCTTTATTTTGTTCTTATTTTTTTTCTGTTTGTGTGCTGTATTATTTTTGAGTGTTTGCAAGTTAAGGTCATTACCATTCTTTGAAAAAAAATTAAAATAATAAGCATGCTAGTGTGGAACCCCATTCTTGGCAATTTCATTGTATTGTACACCCACCATGTTTGTTTTCCTTTGATATGAAGATGATACTTGTAGTTTAGTTTTTCATTTGAGTTTGTTCTTGACTGGATTTCATAACTTTGGTGCATTGTGTTAAACTTTGTTGATTAAAGTTCATGGCTATAAATTTTTGGTGACAATTAATTGGATTGCTTAACTTTATCCTTGTGAGTCATTTGAGCCTATAATTGTAAATTCTTTCTTGTGAGTGCACCATTGAAATTCATGCTCTTGAGTTTACTTGGTTCTTGTTTGAAGTTCATGATTCACATTCATGTTATAAAAATGATTTGGATCATTTTTCATGTAGCCGCTCTGACCAATTAGACAACCTTGATTTTTTCCCTTTGCTTAGCCCATTTGAGCTTTATATGCAAAACTTTGTTTGTTTTTACCCACGAGCCTTGACTTTGAAAACAATGTTTCTACCCAACCTTAGTGGACAGGAAAGCATTGAATTATTGTGTGTGGGTTTGACATAAGTATGGGGGAGAATATTGTGCTTGTTGGTGAAAGGAAGGAATGGTAACCAAAAAGAAAAGAAAAAGGAAAAAAAAGGGAAAAAAAAAAGAAAAAGACAAAAGAAGACAAAAAATAAATGTAAAAAGAAAAAATATGAAAAATGGTATGAACCACTTGAAAAAAAAAAAAGCAAAGTGGTGCTTTGAAAGAAAAGAAGGTGAAGGAAGTCCAAAAGAAAGAGGTGGGAAAAGGATTGTTTGCAAAGCATGGTTCTTTAAAAGTAATTCTTGCTCTCCTATTTCCTTTGGTGTTAGCTTGTTTATCCTTTCTTATCCCTCCCATTTACCTTGGCCACATTACATCATAAATAAAGTCCCTTTGATTTATGCATGTTGTCAATTGAGAATGAATGATTGAGAAGAAAATCAAACTTAAAGTTGCATGGTTTTGATGTGTGAATTTGAGTGATACACTTGCAATTATTACCCACATAAATTTGAGTGATTGAGTGAAATTGCACTTCGTGTGAGTAGTTGGGTGTCCAATAGTTCTTCCTTAATTGAATTAGCCATGTTCTTTAATTTTTCAGGTGTGGAAATATTGGAGCACCATTGTTATGATTTCTTCTTTGGAATATTCTTGGATGTGAACTTGTTATAAGGTGATTCTTTTGTTTTAGGATTTCTTACATGGTTGGGTGGTCCATTGCTTTGTTATTGTTAAGTAGGGTGTCCCTTGAGTCGATGTTTGCTTGGTCTGTTGTCCTTAGTGTTTTGTGTGTTAATTGAGTTACTTTTGCTTGGGGACAAGCAAAGTTTTAGGTTTGGGGGTGTGATAATCCACTAGATACTGTGATTTATATATATTTTTTGAGTGAATTTTTACTCCCAATTGTACTAATTGATTGAGTTTTGTTCCTAAGCTTAGTCAGTTGAGTCTTTGATAATGTTTTACATGTTTTAGTTTAATTTCATGTTTTTAGAGTTAATCTAATAATATTTTTATTATTTATGTTTGTAGGAAATTAAAAATAAAGAGAGATTGAATATGAAGAACGACCAATTGGAGGTGGGCCCATTATTAGCTAAAGAATATATAGTGGGGCAAATAAGAATCCCACGTGATGGCCTGGACATTGAAAATGAATCAATATGCAATGCCAAAAATGAATAATTATAGAAAAATGAAATGAAGTTTGTAAAGTTATTGAGTTTCAAGCATTGCTGGCCCACTTGAAGAATGAATAATTATAGAAAAATGAAATGAAAAGCCATTAGAAGAAGGCCAAGTGAAAAAGTAATGTACATGACCATATTATGATGATAAAATGAGTCTTTGAATAGGAAAGCGTAACTGGTGCAAATAGAGTAATTATAGGGGCAGCGTGAGCAACGTTACAAGGAAAAAAAAAAGAGGGCGTTAGAGAGAAAGTGGCACTGAAAAATGGAGCCGCACAAAAAAGAGAGGAATAGGAATTTCTGAGAGAGTTGAAGCTGGAAAGCAGAGACTCAAGACGACCTGCTTGTCTTCATCTTCTTCATTTGGTTTTTCCTTTTTAATTATGTCCAGCTAATTTTCTGTTGTTAGAGGTAGATGGAATTGCTTAGATAACTTGGTTTGATTCTGGATAATTACTTGTTCTGGTCTGTTTAATTTCAAGAGTATATTCACTGTTTTCATGTTTATCTACTGTGTGAATTTGCAATTGGGAAATTCGAGTTCATAATCGTTGTTTGTGAATAAACAATTTGCGCGTGTTACTTAGGAATAAGAACACAACCAAATTAACTTTTTTGAGTGGAAATCTTTCGTAATGCTTCTGCTATTTATCTAATACTCAAGGAATTGAATTAGTAACTTAGACAGAAAGGTTTATTCACCTAAGGAATTAGGGGATAAATTACAAAACTCAGTTTCTTGAAATTGGATAAACTGTTCAAGTTAATTTCCAGGATTGAATAAGTAGGACAGGCAGGGAAATCGATCTTCTGGCAATTTCTTTTTTGATTATTAAAAAACCAATTTTCTGTGTTTTATTTTTTCACTTGAAAAATACCAAAAATATTTTCTGTTTTTTTTTAAGTTGTTGTTCTGACTTATTGGCGAAAGCCAATTTCAAACCATTCAGTCGCTCAAACGAAGTTGAGTTGGTACATTAGTAGTTGACGGTTCAATCCCTGAGGACGATATTTTTACTACTACAAAGCGATTTGGTGCACTTGCCAATTTTGCTTAACAAGTTTTTACGGCGCCAAAAACTTGTTGAGCAAAATTGGCAAGTGCACAAAATCGCTAACTGTAGTAATAAAAATATCGTCCTCGGGGATTGAACCGTTAACTACTAACGTGCCAACTCAATTTCGTTTGTACGACCGAATGGTTTCAAATTGGTTTTCAGGAATAAGTAAGAACGAAAATTTAACAAGGAACAGAAAATATTTTTGGTATTTTCAATTGAGAAAATTAAGCAGCATAAAATTGGTTTTCAATGATCAAGAAAAATTTTTAGAGGATCGATTTCCCTGCCATTCCTACTTGTTCAATCCTGGAAATTAACTTGAACAGTTTATCCAATTTCAAGAAACTGAGTTTTGTAATTTATCCCCTAATTCCTTCGGTGAATAAACCTATCTGTCTTAGTTACTAATTCAATTCCTTGAGTATTAGATAAATAGCAGAAGCATTAAGAAAGATTTCCACTCAAAAAATTAATTTGGTTGTGTTCTTATTCCTAAGTAACACACGCAAATTGTTTATTCACAAACCGTGATTATGAACTTGAATTTCCCAATTGTAAATTCATACAGTAGATAAACATGAAAACAGTGAATAAATTCTTGAAATTCAACAAACCAGAACAAGTAATTATCCAGAGTCAAAACAAGTTATCTAGGTAGTTCCATCTACCTCTAACAAAATAAAATTAGCTAGACATAATAGAAATAGAACAAACTCCGGAAGAAGATGAAGGCAAGGTAGTGATCATGAGTCTCTACTCGTCCGCTTCAACTCTCTTGATTGCTCCCTTTTCTCCCCTTCAAAATTGTATAGTTCTCTCTATATTTTTTCCCCGTGCGGCTACTGTTCTTTTTCCACTGTGCGGCTCGTTGATGTTCTGATCTTTTTTTACTATGGTACGGCGCTTCCCTCCTTCTTATTGTGCGGCTTTCTTTTTTCAATCTCTTTGGCTATTTCACGTGTGGGCATAACTAGCCTAATCAAGACGGCGGTGCTCTGCTAGGGTTTGTATGAGCTCTTAGGGACCGCCGTTGCACCATGGCAATCGTCTCAGACTGCCCGTGGTTCTTTCTCTTCCCTGACTCAGTCTCCCATCTTCCTGACCCTCCTCCTTCTCCTCGTCCACTTGTTGCTACCGAAGACATAGTTCAGCCCTAACCTCCTAACTTGAGGCAGGTGAAAACGTTCGCCCAGGCACTTCAAAACTCATGTGATATTCTTGTCAACCAGCTGCCTAAACCACGTTTGTTAGGGGATGCATTATCTATTAAGATATCCGAAGAGGAATACCAGGCGGGCGTTGCAGACTGCAAGAACGTCCTCCATGGTCGCCTGACTCTCTCTAAAGTTGATTCTCCTATTAGGGTTGATGACTTGTGCAAGAAGTTATCAAAGCTTTGGAATCTGGCTGGTTCCTGGAACATGGTGTCTCTTGGTAGAGACTTCTACGAATTTAGCTTTGGTTCCTTGGATGATCTACGTAGTCTTAGATCCATAGGATCTTGGAATTTGAATCCAGGAGTTCTGAGAGTCTTTGCATGGACTCCTGACTTCAATCCGAAAACAATCAAGCAGAAGAATTTCCAAGGTTGGGTTCGTTTCCATGACTTGTCGAGAGAATATTGTCATCCTAAAATACTCTTTGAAATCGGTGCAGCTATTGGGGTCCCAATTGCACTGGATGAAGCTACAAAAAAGAGAACCTTTGGCCATTATGCACGCGTGTTGATTGATCTTGATCTCTCGGGAACTCTCGGAGATAAAATAATGGTGGAAAGAGAAGACTTTGCCTTCCCTGTTGAGGTTGAATATGAGTGGCTCCCCCAGTTTTGCTCTAATTGCCTTTCCTTTGGTCACTCTTTGGAAGACTGTCGTCTTAACCCTGATAGGGCTCATGTTAAAGCCCCTGTTAGAAATCAGAAACAGTCCACACTTAAATATATTCCTAAGCAGGCTGCCAGTGTTGATGATGTCAATGCTGTGAAGGTTTTGGACAACGGTAAGGCATTTATCATTGAAGATCCCCCCCCAAGCTACTTGTGTTGGCCATGGTAGCAACTCTGGTAACCCTGACCATTAGGCTGTAATGGATCAACTTGTGTTGGACATGGTAGCTTTGAGTCATGTTTCAGATAGCATTATTGCTTCTGCTTCTGTAGATGTTGGCAGTGATTTTGCCACTAACGCTCACAAGTCAGGTAATGTGCTTGCTACACCGGTTCACTGCATGCCTCCTCAGGTAGAGAAAGACATCAGATTAATCTCCAAGTTCTGGAGTGATGAGACTGATGATGCTCCTGAAGAGACCTTAAATGAGGAATTTACTGTGGTACTGTCCAAGTCACAAAAGAAGAATTTGAAAAAGAAAACCAAGGAAGCTGCCAAGGCTAAGTATGTTATGTCCCGATCAAGGGCTGGTCCTATCAATTTTGCATAATGAAGCTCCTTTGTTGGAATTCTAGAGGTATTGGTAACCTTGATACAAGGTTAGTCTTAAAAAAGCGTTGCCTTTTGAATAAACCTGATTTTCTGTTCATATCAGAGCCTTGGATTGTTCATGATACTGTGTCTGCTGGCTTTTGGGATAGCTTAAATTTAAAGATCTTTGTTGTCAATGATAGAAATGGTTTAGTGCCAAACCTTTGGTGCTTATGTTCTGATTTTTACACTCCAAATATCATTGCCAACTCAAATCAGTTTATTGCTTTTTCCATAAAGAATGATGATCAGGAAATTTTTGTCTCAGCTGTTTATGCTGCAACCAGTATTGTGGTCCGAAGATAGCTCTGGCTGGATCTCTCTAATTTGCAGCAATCTCATCCGGGACCTTGGTGTCACATTGGAGACTTCAATGCAATCCTTGGCTCTCATGAGCATAGAGGTTCCAAACTTCCCTCTAGAACTTCCTGTGAGGACTTTAGGAACTGGAATGACTCTTCTAATCTGCATCATGTGCAGACCCGTGGTGCTCAATACACATGGGCTAATGGTATGAGAGGTAGCTCCTTTTCTGAAAGAAGATTGGATAGATCTATTTGCAATGATCTCTGGCTTGATTTCTGGTCGAGTGTTTCTTGTTGTACTCTTACCAGAAGTAAGTCAGATCACTTTCCTATCTTATTATCCTTGTATAAAGATGGTAGTAATCATGGTCCTTCCTTTAAGTTCTTGAAAATGTGGTCATCACATCCAGATTGCATCAAAATAGTTTGAGGTTTGGAAGGAAGAAATTTATGGCTGCCTTATGTTTGTTTTGTCTCAAAAGCTGAGGTTACTCAAAAGGAGACTTAGAGACTGGAATAAACTTGTTTTTGGTAATGTCCACTCAAATGTTAAAATTGCATTAGCTAGGGTGGATGACATCCAACAGCAAATGAATCAGCTCGGCTACTCTGACAGTCTCCAAGCTCAGGAAAAAGAAAGGTAAATCCAATTGCAAAATGCTCTTTGCTGTTAGGAACAGTTCTGGATGGAGAAGGCCAGAATGAACTGGCATGCCTTTGGAGATAGAAACACTAAATTCTTTCACAAAACAGGCAAGATCAGGCATGTTACAAAACAAATTTCTGTTCTGATGCGTGGGGATCAAATTCTACACCAGCCTGCAGCAATAGAGGAGCATATCCTAAATCACTTTAAAGCTATTTTTGCATCAGAAAATCTGTGCCAAAATACTAATCTTGTTGACAAGGTAATTCCTAAGCTTGTTTCTAGTGAACTAGCCTCTTGGAAAGGTTGTTTACTCTCTATTATGGGCAGGGTTCAGTTGGTGACTGATAGTGTGATTTTACATCATGTTTTCTATATACTTTTGCATGCATTTTTCATATAGATTAGGCATTCTTTAGTTGATTTTAGTTAGATTTTCCCTTGGAACGGGTGAAGCGGTCTCTTGGTGTTCTTTTGCAGGAATTCAATGTAAAAATGATCAAAATCAGCCATGGTGGAGCTTGGATGAAAAAGAGCTTGAAAAGTGAAGAATATGAGCCAAACAGAGCCCATCACGGCCTGGCCGTGATGACCATCACGGCCGTGATCAAGCAGAGCAGAAGGCAAAAGTCAGAGACTGTCACGGCCTGCCCGTGATATGCATCACGGCCGTGACCTACCAGAAATTCAGGATTCGCGTCGCGAACAAAGGGCTCGCCTCGCGAGAACCCATTTTGTGCAAATTCGCCCACTCCAGAAGCCGTCACGGCCTGGCCGTGATGGCCATCACGGCCGTGACGCGCGACTGATCTATAAATAAGGCTGCGCTGAACAGAAAAGGGGACTGACTTCTAACCTTAAAAAAGGACTTTTTGGCAGAGGCTTGGAAACCCTAAAGAGGGCTGATGGCTGGGGGAAGGCTAGGACCTTAAAGATGACATCTTCTCTGCTCTTAGATTGGAAGAAGATTGAAGGATTCGTCATGGAGTTTTCTTCCTCTCTTCTCTCTTTCTCTTTTGTAGAATTTATCATGTATAGCTAATTCCCCCATTGTTGGGTTTAGATGTAGCTTTTCTGAACTTGATTGTTAATTTATTTGATTTCAATACAAGTCTCTATTTCTTTATGAGTATGTGATTCTGTGTTTAATGCTTTCCTTGGATTAGCTACTCATAGGAATGATATGTTGCTTTGATAGATAACTGAAAGGTTGGTGTTAAGGCATGCTCATGAATCATATGCCAAGTAGTTCAAGAATCTAGACATAGGTGTTGATTGCTTGCAATCTTATAAGTCTTGACTTAATGCAAAATCCCATGTTATTCCACCTAAGACATTAGGGCTTAATTTGGGGTTTTAGGCTCAATGCACCTAAGACATTAGGCTTGAGTACTTTAGAAAAGGCTTGATTGGCATAATTGAATTAGGACTTGTGTTGTTAGCCATTTCATTGCAATCAAGGGAGGATTAGTGTAGTCTAAACCTGACAATCTCAACCATTTGTAAATTCTGCACTCCAAGTGTTTGTTAAAAGTCCAAAAAGACAAAAAAAATATTGTATTACTTTGTTTTCTGTTTAATCTCTCATACTTTAGTTTAGTCTAGATAGTTGTTGAGTTTGTGAATTGGTAATTGACAACCGATCCCTGTGGATACGATAACCGGTCTTACCACCGTATTACTTGTTTGCGACGAGGTGCACTTGCCTTTATCTTAAAAATCACGCATCAGTGACTTCCATCATACATAGTATGTTGATTTACAGCTTCACTGTTTACTCTTGGCCAGCTTGCTTGTTAAAAACTATTGACAAATGGATTAGGAGTTTCATGTGGGCCGGTAACATTAATGTCAAGAAGGTGGTTACTGTTTCTTGGAGTAAGGTTTGTGCTCCAATTCAGGATGGAGGGTTAGGCCTAAGATCCATCAGAGCTATTAACAATGCAGCTATGCTGAAACTTAGCTGGGAGTTGGTTTCTTCTCAAAATCAATGGTGTAGCATCCTTCGAGCAAGAGTTATCAGAAATGGAACATATATAAATCATCATATCAGCTCTTCCATTTGACTTGGCATCAAGAACTGGTTTCCAACTGTCATGCATAATTTATCTTGGCAAATTGGTAATGGATCCAGTATTAACTTCTGGACTGATCCATGGCTTTCCATGCCAATAGTTACCATGGCTAATATCCCTGTTGAAGCTCATCCCTTGCTATATTCTAAGGTAGGTGACTTTATTAAGGATGGTAAATGGTGTATCCCTACTGTGCTACTGCAGAAGTTTCCTGCTCTCTTTGCTGAAGTGGAGAAGATCTCAATCCCAGTCCAGAACTGTGAGGATATAATCAGGTGGAACTCTGATTCTGGCAGTTTATCTCTCAAGGAGGCTTTCCTTTTTCAGAACCCTTTGGGTCATCCTCTTCCTTGGGGTAAGTTTATTTGGTCTAACAGCATACCCCCTTCGAAATCCTTCCTGTTGTGGAGAATTCTTCATGGCCGAATGCCTACTGATGAAAACTTAAGATCCAAGGGCTGCACTGTTGTGTCAATTTGCAATCTGTGCTATGCCACAGAGGAGACTACTGAACACCTTTTCTTCGGGTGTAAGTTTGCTGCAGCTTTATGGAATTGGTTGAGAAGCATCCTTTGATGCTCTTTGGACTCCTCCTCCATGTTATCTGTTCTAGACTTGTGTAACAAGCAGTGGAGTTCTCAGACCAAGGATCTGGTGCTCGCTGGAATCACAAACATTATTTGGGTCATTTGGCATTGTAGAAACAGATTAAGGTTTGATAATACAACAATCTCATTCCCTGCTGCTGTTAATCTTGTTATTGCCAATTGTTCTATGTCGGGCAGACTTAGTAAGGGCTCAGTCCCTCCCTCCTCTATTGAGATCAGGATTTTGCATCAGTTTTCAGTGGATGCTCACTTATGCAAGGCTCCTACCATCAGATTGGTGCTTTGGCACACTCCTTTATTTAACTGGGTGAAGTGTAATACAGATGGGGCTGCCATGGGATGTCCTGGTCTAGCATCTTGTGGTGGCATCTTCAGGAATAAAGATGCGGATGTTCTTGGCTATTTTTCTGCCCACATTGGTGTATCTGATGCTCTCCAGGCTGAACTGATTGGTGCCATGCTTGCAATTGAGTTGGCTAATGATAAAGGTTGGAACCTTCTTTGGCTGGAATGTGATTCTCAATTAGTCATCTCGGTCTTCAAGAATATCAACATTGTCCCTTGGCGTCTTAGAAATAGATGGTCCAATTGTTTGTCCATCTCTAGGAATTTGAATTTTGCTTATTCTCATATCTATCGTCAGGGCAATAGTTGTGCTGATAAACTTGCCTCACATGGTTTGTCTATCCAGGTTTTTTTTTTTGTGGGACTCTTATCCTCCCTTCATTGGGGAAGACCTTTTTCGTAATAGGAATGGTCTTCCTAATTTTAGATTTAGTTGATCGCTTCATGGGTTTGGTTTATGCCCCCCCATGCTTCTCTGTTTCCTTTGTTTTTTTTATTTACTAATAAATCGAGTGTGCTGCAGATGATTGATGGTGGTTGAGGTGCCAACCTAGTTGGGATGTCCTCCACTATTGTGATGCCTATGCATGCCTTTTTGCCTTAAAAAAAATATTGCACGTGTGGGCCAATTTCATGACTTGATTTCAAACCAATCTTATATGAATTGGTTTCCAATTCATTCAGTAGTCAGCAAAGCTTCACGTGGGATTCATTGCCCCAAAATCTCCTTTTTAGTTAATAATGAGCCCACCTCCAACTAGCCATTCTTCATATTCAATATCCCTTTTATTTTTAATATCCTACAAAAATAAATAAGTAAAAATACTATTAGATTAACTCTAAAAACATGAAATTAAACTAAAATATTCAAAATATTAATAAAAACTAAATTAGCTAAACTTAGGGACAAAACTCAATCAATTGACACAATTGGGAGCAAAAATCCATTTAATAAGCACACAAAATCACATAATCTAGAAGACTATCAGTCGTTTTGGGCACGTTCGGGCTTCAGTCTCTGTATTAGTGGGTTGAGTATGTTGTGTGTCTGCTTGTCCATGTCCATGGTCAATGAGGGTCATAACATCCCCCCCCCCCCCCCCCGAAAAGCACCTTCTCCTGAAGGAGAAAAGATGGGTAAGCAGCACATAATTCAAAATAGTTCTATCATGATGCTTCCTCTAATGGGAAACCTTGCCATTGGACCAGAATTTGAGATTGAGGTTTGCCCTGAACCAGAATGGAGCGAGTGGCACAAATGGCCAGAGGAGTCTCAATTGGTCTGCCATCTTGACTCTCTGGTGGTAGTTCTCTCACAGGAAACTCAACTGAACCACAAAAGGGTTTGAGAGTGGATATGTGAAATACAGGGTGAATATGACTCCCCTCCGAAAGGCCGAGGCAATAAGGCACATAACCTACACGAGCTACAACCGGAAATGGCCCATAGAAACATTTAGAGAGTTTATGGTGGCGATTAAGAGCAACAGATATCGGACGTGAGTATTAGCTGTCATTTGCCATGCGATGTTGAGCTGCTAAAAGGTTGGCCTTAAGAGTTCGAAGTAACTCATCACGGGTAATCAAAGCCTCATCAAGAGCTTGGATTGAAGTAGAGCCCCACTAGTAACTTATCATGGGTAATCAAAGGACTTCTACCCTGAAGAGCTTGAAATGGGGACATCTTGAGAGCAATGGGATAGCTTGTATTATAATGGAATTCTTCCCAACCCAAAAAAGAAACCCACGAGTTTGGTTTTGGGTTGTGTAAAAGTGTGAAGATATTGTTCTAAACCCTGATTCACTACCTAGGTTTGCCATCCAGTTTGTGGATGATAGGCACTGCTCATCTTCAATTGGGTGCCACTGATTTCAAACAATTTGCGCTAGAATGCACTGAAAAAAATAGTGTCACGATCAGATACATGATAAGCCTCTGGCTTATCTAGTTTTATGACTAGATGAACTAGGGTTTATGTGCCAATTAGTCGAGTTCACTCTCGTTTTCGCCCAAATTTTGCCTTGTTTTGTTCCTAAGTTGGACTTTGACTCGTTTTGCGTCTTTTGTGTAGTTTTTAGCTTATTTTGGATAGAATTATGCTTTTGGTTGCTTTTTGTGTTTTCAGGTCAATAAGTGAAGCTCCGGGAGTCAAGGAAAGCCAAAAAATAGTGGAAATTACAATTCTGGAGACACTCGCCTCGCGAGATATGTCTCGCCTCGCGAGATATGTCTCGCCTCGCGAGTCCCTGAAGACCGTGGAAGACAGAGACCATCACGGCATAGCCGTGATTAAGGTCACGGCTGTGACAAATTGAGGTTTGAAGACTCGCCCCGCGAGAGACAGCTCGCCTCGCGAGAGAATGAAGACTTGGAAGTCAGAGACCATCACGGCCTAGCCGTGATGAAGGTCACAGCCTAGAATTGAATCTCGCCACTCGAAAGCATCTCGCCCCGCGAGAGTTTGAAGACCCTGGAAGACAGAGGCCATCACGGCCTAGCCGTGATGAAGGTCACGGCTGTGACAGATTGAGGTTTGAAGACTCGCCCCGCGAATAAAAGCTCACCTCGCGAAAATCCAAAATTTGAAGCGCGCCAATACTAAATTTCGCATCGCGAGAGTAAGCTCGCCCCGCGAGCGGGCGAGAAACAGAATCCTTATTTAAAGGCTGTTTCAGATCAGAATTAGGTATGAAGTTGTTAGCCACTGTTTAGATCAGAATAGTAGTGCGAATCCTTGTTTCTGGAGCTGCGTCTCCCTTCTCTTTTCTTATCTTCTTTTAGTTTATTATTATGGAGATTATTGCCAATTGTTTGTGCGTCGTCACGGGCATGAGGAACTAATCCCCTCGTCCGAGGGATCAATGAAGCCACCCATGGCGGTGTAGTGTTCTTGTGATGTATGTTTTTCTCCCCTTCTCTTATGAATGTTTTCCAATTCTGATTTGATTGCGTTGATCATATGTATTGCGTGATTAATCAGTTAAACGTGTTTGAGGCCGAACGGCGAGTCGCGTTTTAGAACTTGAATTGGAATCATTAATTGAGTAATGAGCATGACCGTGGATTTATTTGATTAGTGCAACCATATAGGGAACAAGGTTTAATAGAATTCGAGATTAGGATTATGAGACCTAGTAAGTAATTAATCCAATCGTCGAATACGTCCTATTGGGCACGACAGTGGATATAGGAGAAATTGGGGGTCCCGGTTGACATTATAATTGAACTTAGGGAGGAATACATCATCACTTGGGTACTATACATGATTGGGTAGGTGGATTTGAGACCTTGGATGCTTTAATTTCTGAATTTAATCACCTTAGTTTTAATCTATTTGTTACTTGAAATTTTGATCATAATCTCTCTCTCAACCACTTTCCTCACTTGACCAAACGTATCGGATTTCCCGCGGATTAGTCGAATTGGTAGCCCAATCCCTGAGTTCGACCTCGGTAATTACTCACCGTGTTTCTTTTATTACTTGCGACGACCCGGTACACTTGCTGGCGTCACAACAATACAATCGAATGGCGAAAATCGTGATGGCGGACCACCGTGTCAACAAACATTTTAGCCACCTTCGCTATAGTAAAAGATGATGGCAAAGCCCCAAAATGAGCTAATTTAGACAAACAATCAACAACCACCATGATAACAGTGATGCCTTTGGATGAGGGAAGTCCCGTCACAAAGTCCATAGCCACATCTTCTCAAACTGATTCTGGAATCAGTAAGGGTTTCAAGAGACCAGTTAGAACTTAGGTAGACTACTTGATTTACTGAAAAATTAGGCAAGGTACCACATAAGATTCTACAGATCTGCGCATGTGAGGCCAAAAAAATTTTGGTAGCCAATCAAACCAAAGTCCTTTTTATGCCCACGTGCCCCCCACTTGGAGTGTCATGAAATTCACGAATAAGTTGCTCACATAATGGAGATTGAGGGATCACCATATATCTGCCCTTAAACACTATCAAACCACGAAGCATAACATACTGAGATGGCAGAGTGCCATGTTGCTGTTGTTAATGGAAATCCAACAAATAAGGATTTGTAGTGTTCTCTTGTTGTAATTTCTGTAGTATATCAAAATTAGGTCCAAAAACCAGAGTAAGAAAAGAAGCATATGATTCAGTATGCCAGGGTGTCCACTCAGCAGGAACTTGTATGGAAATTCGAGGCCTTAAAGCCATTGATTGGCCTTTTAGAAGAAGGACATCCCTTAGCCTTGAAAGATGTTGCTTCAGCGATTTTCACTTTAGGTGTCAATCATGAGAACAGGGCAAGTGCGGTAAAGAATGGAGAAGTACGGGTGATTGTGGAGAAGATCAAGGACTGAATTCATGTCGACAAATTACTAGCTATCCTTGCACTTCTTTCACATCACCAGAAGGTTGTTCAGGACATTGAAGAGCTTAGAGTTGTTCCTAGCTTGCTAAGCATTATCCGAGAGAGTTCCTATGAACGTAACAAGGAAAACTGGGTAGCAATCCTTCAAACTATTTGTCTGTATGATAGGTCCAAGTTGAAGGAAATAAAGGAAGAGGAGAACACCAACAGACGAATATCTGAGCTTTCACAGAATGGAACATCAAGGGCTAAGAGAAAAGCTAGTGGAATTCTTGAGAGACTTAACAGGGTTGTTAATATCACACACACTGCATAATGTCCCTTGAGTCCTCTTTCAAGGTACATTAGTATATTCTGCATCTGTTCCAAACTTTTTAAGTTGTTGAAAGTTAAAATAGTAAGCAATTCTATCTCATCCCCAATTATGTACATTCTTTCTTTGTCAACAAAGCCATTCTCATGTTCATGATTAGTTAGTGGCGGAATAAAAGTGAAGCCATTTTCTCTTTGTTCAAAAACTTCTACAAGGGACTTCATTTAGTAATGTTTATTTTATCCCAATTTTTACTTTCTTTTGCGTTACAGAAAATAATATTAATAAAAGATAAAAAAAATAGTTAAAGCCTTTATGGTTTCATACATTGAATGGTACTACTGCACTGCAAATGTTAAACCAATCATGACTAACGCCAACTTGAACACGGCCTAATTGTGCCTAATCAATCACATTCCTTTCTAATATTGATGGAAAATAATAGATTCATTGTCAATATATGGATTCACCATTAATGAACAACACACTTCTATTATTTATTATAGGTGAAGAACAACACACCATTTATTTTACATTTTTACTAATGAGATCATGAATGCGTTTCTTGAAACCATTTTGTATATATTTTTTTACCTTGTCATTGGTATGAACTATTCACCATCGTAAATAATGACTAATCCATTGGAGACTTGGACAACATTTATGAGTTGTCTCCTCCCAATCAGTTTTCTCTATATATAAGAGTTATAGATTGAGCTCTTGACCAATCACATGTTGGTAAATGTTTTTATATATCTGATAATATATTTTGTTAGAGGGGAAACTAGAGAGATATCGAAATGAACAAATTTCAATTATATTGAAAGGAAAAGAAAAGCATGATGGATAAAGGCAATCCAGGCAAGGTGAAGAAGATGCTGGATATCCTATTATCCTTTATGAATTTTGATAAAAGCTAGCTCATAAAAATGGGAACATCGTTAAAGATCAAATGAATTTATTCAAATATGTATTTAACGATTGTATAACAAATTATTTTCAACCAGAAGGGGTTGGTCTAGTGGAGCATGACAGGGTCTCGTATCTGATAGGTTGCATGTTCGAAAATTCTTTTGTAAGTGCTCATAGAGTCTAAAGTTATTCGCCCCTTTGGGCTGGGGCACTATCCCGTCACCCTAATTTTTATTTCACAAAAAAATACAAATTTTTTTTCCAAAAAAGTTCATGATATTCTGTCATTAATTTAAAAGATGTCTCTTATGAAAGGCCAAAATAACATTTCACAACATGGATATAAATTGAAATTATGTTTTTTAAAGTGATGCAGTCACATTATATAGATTATGATACATAACAAAACAGTTAAATTTTGTTAAAAAAACAGTTAAATATTCATGTGCATAGAAAAAATATTATTTGAGAGGGTCCCATTAAGGAAACTGACCGCACTTCGGAAGATTAGTTTTTCACCAATCAGAGGAAAGATATCCTCGAAAATCTAAAAAAATATATAGTAAAAGTCATTGAATGTAATGTTATCGTTTCTCTGTTGGTTGCTGGCTGTAATTAGAAAGAGATCTCTTGTTATTCCTTTTCCATTAGTAAAAAGTTTTCTATCGTGAAAAAAAAAAGTAGTGTCGAAATTACACTTTTAACATAACTTTTTTTTGGAGACCAAATTTTAGAACATGCTATGACCAATTAACAAAAATATTTTAGAAGGACAAGAGACTAATTGAGCCGATATTTGTAAGGATGAAAACATCCTTTCAAATACCTTTATTACTCTCATAAACCACTTAAAACAACTTCATTTCAAATGGATTTCTGAATTCTTTCTACATGATGTGTTTATAGTTTTCTTTCTTTTTTTTTTGGTAACCATGATATAGGTACAAAGTATCCACCACCGTTAGCAGTGACTAATCTCACTCGGGTAACCTGTTGGGCACACAAGGTGGGTTCTCCCCTCCCAACCAGGATTTCTCCATACACAAGAGTCAAGATTCGAACCCATGACCACTTGCTTAAGGTGTCCAAGTCCCTTACCACTTGGACCAACCATATGTTTGTACCACTTTCTTTCAAAATATGATGCATATGCAAAAAATTATGTCTCCTTCCAAATGAGTCAAATGCACGTTAGAGAAATATTTTTTGCCATCACATAAGAATTGAAAAGGCGTATTGTGTGTTTGGATGAGCATTTGATAAACATGATTTTGGATGTAATTGATTTGGTTATAATCGAGTTTGAAGTGAAGTAATTTATATTTGGATGTTTTCATTCTAAAAGCAAGTTTGATAAAAAAAAAATTAGTAAAAAATTTTCAACCCAACGCAAAAGCTACCTTTTGTAGTTTCTACTCAAAATCACTTTTGAAGGCAAAATCAATTTTACCCGATAGTAATCGAACACCTCATTTTTACTGAAATCAGGTTTGATAGGAAACAGAATCAATTCTAGAGATTTCAAACGTGAAATCAAACATACACTTAAGAGTCACAACATGCATGTTGGAACATATACATGGTAATTGGGCTGTGTAATCAAGACTTATTAAAAACAACAAAAAAGAATTAAATCAAAGGAAATGTTGGAGAAAAATATTGTAGTAAAGGAAGAACTTAAAATCATTTAAGTACAACTTTCAAAACAAATTATTTTGAATTAAAATAAAACATGATAAAAGATGTATTCACAGCTTAGCTACTTGAGTTTGAACATACTTGTAGGGAACTAATTAATTCTATTTGTACAAAGCCAATACGAAGAACGGGATCATTCCAAGGATGTCAATCTTGATTGACATGAAAATTGACCAAAAGACACCGTTATTAATTATAGCGCACATGGATAGCTTGGCATGCCACTCCAATTAGTGTCCTACATCATATGGCCATTAAAGAAAATAATGTATTTTCAATCTAATGTGTATTATGAAAAATTTGTAATTGTACTTATGGAAAATGGTATGCTAGAAAATTCACAATTTTCCTATATTGGATGAAGATCTATTGTCTCACTTTCCTGTCACATTTTTTGTCCCCAAACCAATGACAATTTGTCACTTAATAAAATAAAATTGTAACTCATTAATACTTATACACAATCATAGTTTTTGATTGGAATCGGATACCGAGTCACCATTTTTAGGGATAACGAAATCTTGTTCTCCAATGATACATGCCAATGTGGGTTTACTGAAATAATAGGGTCAAACAGGACTGATAGAAGGTCGTAAGCTCGATTTTCATCTGGAGACTTTTGTTGTTAGGTTATTTGTAAGTCGTTGAATGTGACAATCTCCTCACCCTAAATATTTTCACATTTTTTATTTGCATCAAATGCTCATTGTTAGGATATTAAGAGAAAATATTGTATTTTAAATTTAATACAAATTAATGAGGAGAATATAAATTCAATACCGCTTTCGAAAAGTAACAAAACCGTGGGCTAATCTTACCATCCTTGTTTATGCCCATGGTTTTGTCATACATACCTAAAACATGGGCGCCCATAGGATTAATTTAGGTGGTTTAATCTAAACTCAACATAGTGCGCCCATAGAAATAATGTAAGTGATTTAATCTAAACTTGTTCATAAATACTACCCTTAGATTTCATTCAAGAATTCAAATCATCTTTATCAAATCACAAGAATTATACGGTTAGGTTATACAATGCCTTCGAAAGCGTAACCCGATGAGTTCCAAGTTTCACTTTTGGTGCTGACCAACAACAAAACAAAAAGAAAAACAACAGAAACTAAAAGCAAAACTACATCCTCTCAAAAGTCACTCCTGATACATTTGTGATTAGAAGCGTCTTGATACTTGAAGAAGGTGAAAGATGAAGCTCAGTTGTAGAAACTCTGGTAGCATCCCTCTTCGCCAACCAACGGGCACACTAGTTGCCTTCCTGTAGAATGTGGCTCGGTCGAACCACCCAATCCTGTTGCAACCCTAATCTCCCAAACAATCACAACATATCTGTGAAAGGGGGGTGGGTCATTTCCATCAAAGTGTAAAGCTTCTTTCGCACCAGAATGGTATAAAAGATCCTAAATCTCAATCTACCAAAATATATGAAGATTGTAGAGGATTCCAAGCAGCTTAACTTCAAGATTGTTGGGCAGTTCAATGAAAAATGAAAAACCCCTAACTCAGGTATTGTCCCCCCTCTTTACGATTTATTCGAATTGGACTCTTCCTGGGTTTCTCAGAGAGCTCCCATCAACATTTATCATAAAATCAAACCCTAGAGGTGCTTCCCATTTGACATATTTGGTAGCTATCCAATTCTAATTAAGGACATTCAAATGCAGATTCATGTTCGAAGCAAGACAATTTGCAGCCAAGGCGAAGAAATTGGATTAAAAATTCACATTTTCACATCTTACAAGACTTCAATATAAGGCTTGATAATAAATGTTTGTGTTAATTTATTTGGAATATACAATTGAATTATTGCCTAAGTTTTAAGATCATGGGATTCGTCCCTTCCCTCATATAGCCGGGTTCGAATCCGTTCAACAACACATTATCATTTGAGTGCATTTGGGAAGGGACCAGGGAAAACGGAAAGATGCAGATCTTCATGAAAACCCTAACGGGGAAGACCATCACCCTCGAGGTCGAGTCCAGCGATACCATCGACAATGTTAAAACTAAGATTCAGGACAAAGAAGGAATTCCACCGGATCAGTAGAGATTGATCTTCGCCTGAAAACAGCTCGAAGATGGTCGTACCCTCGTCGATTACAACATCCAGAAAGAGTCAACATTGCATCTTGTTTTGAGGCTTCGTGGTGGCATTATTGAGCCATCTTTGATGGCATTGGACAGGAAATATAATCAGGACAAGATGATATGCCGCAAGTGTTATGCACGTTTACACCCTCGTGCTGTCAACTGTAGGAAAAAGAAGTGTGGACACAGCAACCAGCTGAGGCCAAAGAAGAAGATCAAGTAAACTGTGGTGATTTCACGGTGGAGAACGAAAGTCGCAGTGATGGAGCAGATAGTGATGTGTGGTCATCCTCTCCACTCCGATCGGTGGCCAAGCAGTGGTTGACGGCATCTAATGATGGAGCAGCGGCCAAGACGCATGCGGAACAAGCTGGATCGCGACTAAAGGGCCGCAACGACGTGCACCAAGATGGCAAGGAGCGGCTGGTCGCGCGGTCTGGTGGTGGCCGGACGAGCTTAGGCGATGGCTGGACATGGTTAAGAGAAGAAGGAAGATGAAGTTGAAGGGAGGAAGAAGAAGAAGAGAGAAAGAAGGAGAAAGAAGAAGAAAAAGAAAAGAAAGAGAAGGAGGGGGGCTACGGGTCTGATGAGGGAAATGAGAGAGAATTTTAGTTTTTTTTTTTTGTATTAGTGGGTATAAAATGAGTGATAAATGTTAAGCCTAATATAAACATGTTTTTACTTTTTGCAATCTAAAAATAATGAGTGATAATGTTAAGCCTAAAATAAACATGTTTTTACTTTTTGGAATCTAAAAATAAAGGTTGATAAATATATGATTTCGAAATTCAAATTAGAGTAAAGATTAATAATTGAACTGATCAGCAAAGAAAATACTCGGTCCAAAATTTAATCTCCGATTAATGTCAAACCAGTTTATTTTCAAA
Source organism: Sophora flavescens (assembly GCA_030762895.1). NCBI lineage: Eukaryota > Viridiplantae > Streptophyta > Magnoliopsida > Fabales > Fabaceae > Sophora > Sophora flavescens. Next base: position 258,911,269 of record CM061063.1, read on the forward strand.
TCCAAAATAAAATAGATTGAAAATATGGAAATGCTTTTCTCTTAATCAAATTATTTAAAACATTTTTCTGTACTGGTAATAATGGTGACAATAAGATAAATAATTTTCTAGTAAGCTGCATTCACTGAAATAAGTGAGTGCTAATGCACCCAATAAAATAATTTGAAGAGAGTAATTTAATTACTCAACTAGACCACATAAAAAAAATAAACATAAACATCCAAATAAAATAATTAATCATATGTATAAAAACTAGGGTGTTACATTACTACCCCTCTTAAAAAAAATTTCGTCCTCGAAATTTCGTAGCTCGGAACTAAACAGGATTTTGTAATCACACCTTGACCCTAAAATATTACTTTGTATTTTTGTCGCTTCATTCCTCTCATCTATAACTCTATAACAGGATCGATTCTTATGTCACTCTATTTATCCTTTAACTACATCTGAGCCTGAGTTGCACATGATAAACTTTGCGCCAAGAACCTTAGAAATTCAATCTTATTGAAATTGAACCTTACCACACCCAACATAGTCCGTTCCCTTCTTAATTCCTCCCGAATCTTTTGCCTACTTCGATTTCATATCCTTCATTTGTCTCTCATTTTCAATTTGGTTCTCAAGCCCCGTTAATATCCCTGGTTTAAGAGATTTCACATGCACATCTACCCTATTGCCCAAGGAAATTACACAACTCCTAACAATTCCTCCATCTAAAGACAGGGCTCTATCAACTATGCAAGGAAGTGCTTGTATATATCTGCCCTTATCTTATATATTTGCAGCCGAGAAAAGAGATTATAAAATGGAGTTTCTCTGAGGCCACTGCCCCTAGTAGTTGCACCAAATCAAAGCCAAGAAATCCAGGTGGACACTCCCTAATTGCAATCTTTGATTTAAAATGTCCAGTTTCCACAGTGGATCATCAACCAAATTTTTATTAGAATACGACCTCAACGATTAGAAACATTTCGCCATAGCTTATTACAATCGAAAGAAATTATCAAAACTTAATCACTTCTTGCCTCAAAATTAGTCCGCTAGAAAAACTTCTTCAACACGTTATCCTCACGACGAACATCAAGTTCAACATCAACTCAACCACATATATCAACATTCAACCCAAAGCACACAATTGTAGTCTCAGTTCCCTTTGGACTTATTCCACCACTCCAATTTTCATCACGGTCAGACCTTTCAAACTCTAAAACAGAGCTCGCAACCTCTTCTCACAACTTAGTTTCTCAAGAAATCCTCTTTACTATTTCCGTTTAGCTTAAGTTAAACTACTATAGGTATTTTTCCATAAATTCCTTTAATGATATATCTGCCTCGATCATGATAAGGTCCATTTTAATAATCTCGCTCAATGATGTTGAACTTAAGGGTTCTCGTAGTATCATTCACATCAACACCTCAACAAAATTCTTATCACCTCCTATTTATTCTGCTATAGGGATAACGATACTTGGGTACTATATTTTACTCTCAGCTAACCTCACCTTTTAAGAATTAGATCACTTCTTATTTGACCATCGAACTCAGGGTTATAAGCTGAACTTGACTTCAACTTGGTTCTTAACGCCTGATGTAGACTTCACCAATCGATCCACGATCACTTGAATTCAAACAAGACTCATGTAGGCCTTCAGCAACTCATAACAAAGAATCAAGGAATGACAATATCTTAAAAATGAAGGTCTCAATTGTTAAACTATCAATTTTTCACTGTACTCGACTAACTCTGGCATCTTGATGTGGAGATACCCAACTCATGACTGATGAGATAGGTCATACATCGACGATATTTGGAGAATACGTAGAACTAAGATGATCAACGACGACAAGTACTTTCGAACCACAATAAGACATGACCTTGGTGATCATAAAAGAATTTCTCAAGAAAAGAAAATTTTCTTGATTTCACTTTCACATAAGAATAGAAAAGAATTTCATTAATTTGAAGGATACAGGAACATCCAGTATGGACAAAGATTCTTCCATCAGGTTCGTGGGTGTAAAAATGCATGATCAATACACATTTACAAACATGACTCTAATTTAAGGAATCAAGGGTGAATAGTTTATAATCCAAAGAGGATTAATTCTTATCCTTAGTGCAAGGAATTTACAAAATGATGACTTTCACCTCTACCAAAAATAGAAGTGACGAGACTAAGTTTCACCAAGAAACTTATGCTATCACGAAACTATCTGTGTAATAACTCAAGAAATAGTCATAACCACTTCTCTCAACAAAATGTGAAAGTATCCAGACCAATGGATTCCGTTAAATCAATTCAATCAAATGTCTAATACATAGAGGATTATTTAGAAGTGTGAGTACGACTTCTCACAAACAAAGAAATGAATAACTGGAAATTTATGAATTAGCATAACTAATTCATGAGTCCTGACAGATTTCAAATTAAAATCAGAAAATTTGTCTGACACATACAAACTTCACCGTTGTGATTATCTAATACAATCATAGGATTTGAGAAATAAATGTCAACGGACAAATACAAGAGAATCAAAGGGTACAGTGGAGTGTTCCTTAATCACAAGACACTCACCCAAGATCGAAAATCCACTCGATTCATCTTGGTTCCAACCAACATACAAGTCTTTCTAGCCATGCTTAGTATGATCACCTTGAATTGGGTACGATCCCAGACAACTTAATCAATCGATCAAACATACAAAGGGTTGATCTTTCTTCATAAACTGAGTTGACGACGCAAAATCTTAGATAGGTCATCACTCCCACCTAGTAATAACTCGTCTTCAAGTCGTTCTTTCAGTAGACGACACCGCCTCGTAATTGATTTACCGAATCAACTATGCAAGTCAGAGAATATTTGTTCATAATTCGTCCTTTTACTTAGTTGTCAGACAATCCATATGATGACACGAGCCTCCACACAACATTGGTGCTTTGAAAGGAAACACTCGATCTAACAAAGGGTTTAGACCACCGATCTTCCAGTTGAATCGAGTCGTCCAACTCGTTTTAACTTTGTAGGAAACATCCTCCACAAAGCGACAAAGATCTGACCGAATCCAGAAACTAGATCAATCTAAAATCAATGTCCTTTGCTAACCAGTACTCCTAGCCCATAACAACGAAATTAGGACACACAATCCTCAATTCCAAAACAGGACTCCTAGCCCATAATATCACGATTGGGACCTTTGGTCCATAATTCTTGACACGGATCCCAGATCACGTGCATACAACTGAATACTAGAGGCGACGTCTCGCGAACTAGCATTCTCTTTCACATGTGCTTACTTTTCGCTCAGTGAAAATCAAAACCAAAACAAAACATCGGTCACTTATCCAAGTAACCGGAACGTTTCTAAATCATTTAGGAGAAAATCCCTTTCCTTTGTAAAATCTTTTCTAAAACATTTAGGAAATTTCTTTGCTTTTGAAATCCTTGATGGAACAAAGTCAAATATTTTCAAAGGGTATTTCCTTCATAAAACACACCGTTCGAAAAGGTTTTCTCTCGTACAAAACTTTTGATCATAAAAAGGTAGTTTCCTTCAACATAAAATCACTTCAACATTTTTCTAAAAACAGAGATCTTATTCTTCTGAAGTAAGAACTTTAAATAAGGAACTTTTACAAGTGAACCCAAAACTTTCAAAGTTCTATTCAAGGCTTATTAAGGCTTCTAATCCTTATAGTCATTGGGCACAGACTCAAGTCCGGCTTCTCAAACTTCAATCAACAGTAATATATTCACAACCATAATAACATCACAGTTAATGACAGTTCATCACATATATATAATTCATAACACTTTAAAGCAAGTAATGTTCGACTTCAAGTAATAATCACAATAATGTTGACAACACTCAATTAAACACATACACACATGCACATGGTCATTGAATATCCCTAGGCAAGCTCCACTTACCTTTGAAGACAAGTGAAGGATCCTCGTCTTAATGCTCAAGTTAGCTCCAAGAGTGTAATTTCTACTCCATCAAGAAAGCATAGCCGTGTTCAACATCATAGAGACACAAACCAAGCATGATAACAAACAAATAAATTCACCAATCCAATTTTCATTCTCAAAACATATAATCAAAAGAAACCATATATTTAATTCAGTAAATAGAATCAATTTCTCAATAACATCGATTTCGGTAAAAAGGATCCATAATTAAAATTGGGGAACATTTGATTTGGTTTGATAAACATGAAATTGAACTTAGAAATCTCAAATTAAAGATCCTGATTTGAATAAAACATAATTAATTTCATAGAAACATAATCGATTTCAAATTAAATCAAATTGGGGTTTAGGGTTCAAAGAGCAATTTGGGAAATTTTGATTTAAATCGAAAATCATAAAATTAACCTTAGAAACCATTAACTACAAGTCCCAATTACACTAAAACTGAACCAATTTCATGATTAAAGTAAGATGAAAAGTTAAGGTTTCAAAATCAATTTGGGGATTTTTGAATCTAAGTAAAATAGATGAGGTTTTTACTTACCCAAGGAAGAAGAAGATGTCATGGTGGCTGCAGGTGGTGAGCGGCGGCAACCACGACGGCTCCGGCGAGGACACAACCGCATCGCTCTCTGCAGCAACCAGTTCACGGTGGAGAATGAAAGTCGCAGTGACGGAGCAGCTAGCGATGTGAGGTCATCCTCTCCACTCCGATCAGCGGTCAAGCAGTGGTCGACGGCATCTAATGATGGAGCAGCGGCCAAGATGCACGCGGGACGAGTTGGGTCACGACTAAAGGACCGCAACAAAGCACTCACGACGAGGAGCAGCTGGTCGCACGGTCGTGGTGGTGGCCGGACGAGATTAGGCAATGGCTGGACATGGTTGAGAGAAGAAGGAAGATGAAGTTGAAGGGAGGAAGAAGAAGAAGAGAGAAAGAAGGAGAAAGAAGAAGAAAAAGAAAAGAAAGAGAGGGAGGGGCTACGGGTCTGATGAGGGAAAGGAGAGAGAATTTTAGTTTTTTTTTTGTATTAGTGGGTACAAAATGAGTGATAAATGTTAAGCCTAAAATAAACATGTTTTTACTTTTTGGAATCTAAAAATAATGAGTGATAAATGTTAAGCCTAAAACAAACATGTTTTTACTTTTTGGAATCTAAAAATAAAGGTTGATAAATATATGATTTCGAAATTCAAATTAGAGTAAAGATTAATAATTGAACTGATCAGCAAAGAAAATACTCGGTCCAAAATTTAATCTCCGATTAATTTCAAACTAGTTTATTTTCAAATCTAAAATTAAATAGAATGAAAATATGGAAATGTTGTTCTCTTAATCAAATTATTTGAAACATTTTTCTGTACTGGAAATAATAGTAACAACAACATAAATTATTTTCTAGTAAGCGTGCATTCACTGAAATAAGTCAGTGCTAATGCACCCAGTAAAATAATTTGAAGAGAGTAATTTAATTACTCAACTAGACCGCATAACAAAATAAACATAAACATCCAAATAAAATAATTAATCATATGTGTAAAAACTAGGGTGTTACATTACTACCCCTCTTAAAAAAAATCTGTCCTCGATATTTCATAGCTCGGAACTAAACAAGATTTTGTAATCACACCTTGACCCTAAAATATTACTTTGTATTCTCGTCGCTTAATTCCTTTCATCTATAACTCTATAACAGGATCGATTCTTATGTCACTCTATTTATCCTCTAACTACATCCGAGCCTGAGTTGGACATGATAAACTTTGTGCCAAGAACCTAAGAAATTCAATCTTATTGAAATTGAACCTTACCACACCCAACATAGTCCATTCCCTTCTTAATTCCTCCCTAATCTTTTGCCTACTTCGATTTCATATCCTTCATTTGTCTCTCATTTGTATATATCTGCCCTTATCTTATATATTTGTAGTCGAGAAAAGAGATTATAAAATGGAGTTTCTCTGAGGCTACTGCCCCTAGGAGGTTCACCAAAACAAAGCCAAGAAATCCAGGTGGACACTCCCCAATGGCAATCTTTGATTTAAAATGTCCAGTTTCCACTGTGGATCATCAACTTAATATTTACCAGAATACGACCTCAAAGATTAGAAACATTTCGCCATAGTATATTACACTCGAAAGAAATTATCAAAACTTAATCACTTCTTGCCTCAAAATTAGTCCGCTAGCAAAACTTCTTCAACACGTTATCCTCACGACGAACATTGTAACACCCTAGTTTTTACACCTAGGATTAATTATTTTATTTGGATGTTTATGTTTATTATATTATGTGGTTTAGTCTGAGTAATTAAATTACTCTCTTCAAATTATTTTATTAGGTGCGTTAGCACTGACTTATTTCAGTGAATGCACGTTTACTAGACAATAATTTACGTTATTGTCACTATTATACCAGTACAGAAAAATATTTTAAATAATGTAAATAAGAGAAAAGCATCTTCATATTCTCATTATATTTAATTTTAGAGTTAAAAATATTTTGGTTTGACTTTAATCAGAGATTAAATTTTGGATTGAGTATTTTCTTAGTGGATCAGTTCAATTATTAATCATTACTCTAAATTGAATTTCGAAAACATATCCTTATCAATCTTTATTTTTAGATTCTAAAAAGTAAAAACATGTTTATTTTAGGCCTAATATTTATCACTCATTTTGTACCTATTACTAAATAATTAGTATAAAAACTTAAAGTTTCTCTCTTTTCTCTCACTCACTCGACGCTAATCTCTCTCTCTTTTTCACGTTTCTTCTCTGGTTCTTTCTTTCTTCTTTCTTCTTTCTTCTTTCTTCTTCTTTCTTCTTTATTTTTCATCTTCCTCCCTTCTTCATCTTTCTCCTCCCTCTTCCTTGTTTTGTTCAGATCGGCGCCACCCCTGCACCGCCACCGGAGTCGCGTGACCACCACCTCAGCATAGCTGCGACTGTCGTGACCACGCCGTGCCACCCATACGTCCGATCCGCCGTCGAGCGCTCGTCTCTCCGCCGTGGTAAGTCCGATCAGCCGCCTTCCATGGTGGTTTCGAACCCCACTTGTTGGTTAATCTTCTCTCCTTTCTTTTATACTTTCTTTCAACTTTGTTGCTCTTGTTCACTGTAGAACCGCCACTGCCATCTCGCCGGAATCGCGTCCGCCGCCGCGAGGAGCACCACAGCACCACCTTCAAGTTGTCTCCAAGCTTGGGTGAGTCAAAACCCTCTTATGTGTCTCAGATTTAAAACCCCAAATCTGATTTTTGAAAACCCTAACCCTAACCCTTTGATTTCAGATTTTAAATTTTAAATTTAAGGTTGTTTTATGAGATTGGGACTGTGAGTTTGGGTTTCCCTAAACCAATTTCATTATTCTGAGTTTTCCCTAAATTTTAATAATGAGCCCTAAAACCCCAATTTAATTTTATTTAAATTTGGTTATGTTTTTGTGAAATTAGTTATGATTTAGTGTAATTAGGACTCTTAATGGATGATTTCCAAAGTTCTTTTTCATGATCTTTTGATCAAAACAAAGTTTCCTAAAAGGATATTAGGAAGCGTGAGCTTCAAACATGATTTTCTTTAAAAATAACCTTGTTTGGTAATTAGATTAAGTGTTTAGATTAAGTTAGGATGTGTGTTTGATCATGTGAAATTAATTTCTTGATTTCTGGTTGTTGCACGTTATTGGATTTACTCTCTGTGACGATTGGACACGACTATGCTTGCTTGATGGAGTAGAGATGAGGTAACGTGAGCATTAGGACGAGGATTCTTTACTTGTTTTCAAAGGTAAGGGGAGTTACCTAGGGATATTCAATAACTATATGCATGTGTGTATGTGTGTAATTGATTGCTGTGAAAATTATTGTGATGTTTAGCCAATACTTGAATAACTTGTTTATGTTGAACCATTGTGGTTATTACTTGGAGTTGAATATTTGTTGCTTTAAAGTGTTACGAATTATATATATGTGATTAACTGTGATATATATGAATTATATATACATGATTAACTGTGATGTTATTGTTGTTGATTGAAGTTTGAGAAGCCAGGGTTGAGTCTGTGCCTAATAATGATAAGGCTTAAAAGCCTTAATAAGCCTTGAATAGAATTTTGAAAGTTTTGGGTTCACTTATAAAAGTTCATTGTATAAAGTGCTTACTTCAGAAGAATAAGATTCTTTTGTTTTAGAAAAATTTTAAAGTGATTTTGAGTTGAAGGAAACTATATTTTTATGATAAAAAGTTTTGTACGAGAGAAAACCTTTTCGAATGGTGTGCTTTATGAAGGAAAACCCTTTGAAAATATTTATTATGAAGGAAAGACCTTTTGAAAATATTTAACTTTATTCCATCAATGAATTTCAATTACAAATGAATTTCCTAGATGTTTTAGAAAAGATTTTGCAAAGGAAAAGGATTTTCTCCCAAATAATTTTGGAAACATTCCGGTTACTTGGATAAGTGACCGAGGTTTTGTTTTGGTTTTGATTTTCACTGGGCGAAATGTTTTACAAGTCGATAAATTTGCCTAGAAACCGAGACGTCGGGGTTCTAGTGTTGTATGGACACGTAAATCAAGGATCTGTGTCAGGGGACGGAGTGTCCTGTAAAGTTTTGTTTTTGGACTGTGTGTCCTAAGTTGATGTGGACAGTGTGAGTTCCATATCCGCGAGCCTAAAACTGGTGCATCGGTTTAAGGGCATCGTGATTGAGCATTCGGACTGTATGTCCTATGTTGAGATTAAAAGATTTGGACTGTGTGTCCTGTATTTGTTTTAAGTGAAAAGTCTTAATTAAAAGAATTAAGCAAGGTCGTTAAGCTTTGTGCTTCGACAAGGAAATATTATTACGACAAAGAAAACAAACGAGAATAAAAGTTTTTCTCATGCATTTAATGGCCATTGTGTCATCTAAATGGCATTGAATCCAGAGGGAATCAATGTATATGACATACGTGTCAGGTGGTGATGATCATTGAGGTCTGGAGTGGATCAATGTATCTTTTATAGGACTGTGTGTCCAAATATATAGGACTGTGTGTCCAAGTTTATGCGTTAACTATTGCAATCTGTGTGATGCAATAGGTTATGGAAAATAAATTCCATAATTCACAGTGACCATTGTGCCTCTGTACATGTGTGAGACAATGAGTCAAACTTTGATTTATAACCCTGGCATATCTGTGTGAGACCAAAGTGTGTTATGTGATGTGATTTATAACCCTGGCATATCTCGTGTGAGACCAAAGGTGTTATGTGATGTGCTTGGGCATTGTTTTTTTCGTTTTTACAATGCACCATGTGCGAGCCTGATCAGCTTGAAACGAAACAGAAAGTTGTGGGATCTCCGGAGATTAGGTATCAAAATAGAGTTGAATATTGAAGTGCCATGCATTCTCTTTACAAAACCGATTGTTCGGGTTTGAGACCCTTTGTTATAACACTGTTATGTTATGTATATGCATGATTTAAAATGCTTATATGATTATGTGATGTATGTATCATGTGTATGGTTGTTGTGTGATATATCCATTTGTCGGTATCTCACCCTTACAAACATTTCAGGATTTTTCTAAGTTCGATATTGTACCACGGTACTCTAACACAGATGGTGCAGAGGAGTCTTTCTAAGTCATTCAGAGACTTAGATGTAGTTGCTGATGAGGTATTACTTGCGGAATAACTTTTAGAACGACCAGCTTAGGGGTGAGACTTAGATTATTTTGATAGTATGTACGAGTTTGGCTCAGAGAGCCTTTATTTTAAAATGGAATGTCTATAGCTCGGAGAGCATATCTTTTGAATGAAAAATCTAAACTATTTCTTTTGGTTTTGTATAGCTTATGGCTATAACTATTATTTTTATGTATTGATGCCTGGTTGAATTTGATGTAACTGGAATTCTGGAGTGAATATGTAAATATTTTAACAGGTGTTATTTTACTCTGGGATGTCCGAATCACAGAAGAGACTCTGTCGAAATTTTTGTAAAAATACTATCTTGTATTTAAGTATATCGTTTAAATTAAACAGGCTTGTCAAGCTATGATAGTAAGTTTGTGTGTCGATCAATAAAGGCTTAGGTATGGAGTCGTGACAAAAATTTTTCACCCAATTTCAGACACTTATGTATTTATATAAGTTATTTTCCGAAAGCACCAGCAAATTATATTTTAATTTTTATTTTCGCACGTGTTACGTAGTAATGCCCAAGGGAGGGTGTTACAGAGTGGTATCAGAGCTGGTCGAGTCTTTCGGGATCTTTGGGGAATAGGTCTGTTAAGTTTTTGTTGTGTGATCTCTGGTTGGATTTTGTTTGAATTGTTTCTTGTTGAAGCAATGTGTGTTGACGCACAAGTATATGTTTTGTTGATAGTTTTTCCAAGGGTTTTATGTCCTGGGAGACCGTAGATCTTGAATGTTACTTGGGTTCGGATATGACATTCGATTATCCTTGCGAATCGTGTCAGACATTCGAAACAAGGTGTTTGTGTATAGGGTTTTTCCGGGAGTGTTTCCTGGAAATATTCTAGGTTTATAGTTAGCAAAGGACATTGATTTCAGATTGATTTAGTTTTTGGATTCGATCAGATCTTTGTCGCTTTGTGTAGGATGTTGCCTACAATGTTGAAGCGAGTTGGACGACTCGATTCAACTGAAAGATCAGTGGTCTGAACCGTTTGTTAGACCGAGTGTTTTCCTTGTGAAGCACCAATTGCAGTGTGGAAGTTGTGTCACTGTGCAGATTGCTGACAGCTAGTTAAAAGGACGAATGATGGACAAGTATTCTCTGACTTGCGTAGCTGATTTGGTAAATCTATTTCGAGGAGTTGTCGACTACTCAAAGATTGACTTGAAGAGGAGTTATTACCAGATTGGAGTGATGACCTATCTAAGGTTTTGCATCGTCAACTCAGTTTATGAGGAAAGATCAACCTTTTGTATGTTGGATCGAATGGTTAAGTTGTCCGGGATCGTACCCAATTCAAGGTGGTCATACTAAGCTTGGCTAGAAAGACGTGTATGTTGGTTGGAACCAAGACGAATCGAGTGGATTTCCGATCTTGGGTGAGTGTTTCTTGATTTAAGGAACTCTTCATTGTACTCTTTGATTCTCTTGTGTTTGTCAGTTGACAATTATTTCTCGAATCCTGTGATTGTATTAGATAATCACAACGGTGAAGTTGGTATGTGTCAGATAAATTTTCTGATTTTAATTTGAAATCTGTCAAGACTCATGAATTAGTTATGCTGAGTCATAAATTTCCAGTTATTCATTTCTTCGATTATGAGAAGTCGTACTCACATTTCTAAATGATCCTCGATGTATTAGACATTTGAATGAATTGACTTAACGGAATCCATTGGTCGGGATCCCTTAAAGTGTTGTTGAGAAAAGTGGTTATGACTATTTTTCTTGAGTTATAACCCAGATAATTTTGTGATAACAGAAGTTTCTTGGTGAAACCTAGTTTCGTCACTTCTATTTTTGTTAGAAGTGAAAGTCATCATTTTGTAAATTCTTTGTACTAAGAATAAGAATTAATCCTCTTGGGATTAAACATTATTCACTTCTTGATTATTTGAATTCGTTGGAAGATTCTTGTGGAAGAATGAACTTTATTAGATTCATGGTTGTAAATGTGTATTGATCATGCATTTTTACATCCACGAACCTGATGGAATGATCTTTTTCCATACTGAATGTTCTGATATCCTTCCAACTATGCTTATGTGAAAGTGAAATCCAGAAAAAATTCTTTTCTTGAGAAATTCTTTTATAGTCACTGAGGTCATGTCTTATTGCGGTTCGAAAGTGCTTATTGTCATTGATCATCTTAATTCTACGTATTTTTCAAATGTTTTCGATGTGTGACTTATCTCATCAGTCGTGAGATGGATATCTCCACATTAAGATGTACCATTGAGACCTTCCTTGTTGAGATATTGGCATTCCTTCAATCTTTGTTATGAGTTTTCTGAAGACCTACATGAGTCTTGTTTGAATTCAAGTGATCATTGATCGACTGGTGAAGTTTACATCTTCTTACGAGTTAAGATCCACAAGCAGAGTTAGTGAACCGAATAGTGTATTAGCGGATTGTTCAGATTTCGTGGAGTATCTTTAAGTGTTGTTTCAGATGAAAAACGGAAGTTTATCAACTTGTGTCGGTTAAGTTGCTTTAAGTGTTGAGGCCTAAGTTGAGGCTAAGTCCAACTGATTATCCTCAGTGGGATGGAAAAGTAATGAGATGACCTATCCTTAGCAGGTTAGCTGGGAGATAGTGGGGTACCTAAATTTTTGTCATCTCTACGGTAGGACAAACCAGAGTTCATAGAAGCTTCGTTAGTGTATAGACGTGAAAGATATTATGAGAACCCTTAAGTTCAACATTTTTGAGTGAGATGATCATAATGGACCTTATCATGATCGAGACAGATATATCATTAAAGGAATTTAGAGTAGTGATCAACATTTATGGTTAATATTGACTTAGTGAGTCCGAGGATTTACGGAACAATATATATGGTAGTTTTCCTTAAGCTGAATGGAATTAGTAAAGAGGAGTTCTTGAGTGAAACTAAGTTGTTAGAAAAGTTTAAGAATTATGATTTTGGATAATTCAAATTGAAGTGATTCCTTTTGGTTGTAATTGCATGGAAGAATGTAATCGTATTCTTTAAGATTGAAATGAATGATTATGATATAATTTGGAGTGGTGGAATATGTTCAAAAGAATGATTATGATATAATTTTGAGTTGAAGGTTGATGTATGATGGGGTAAAAAGTTAAGATTGAGCTTGATATTCGTCTTGAGGATAAGGTGTTGAAGAAGTTTTACAAGCAGACAAATTTTGAGATAAGAGGCGACTAAGTTTTGATTATGTCTTTCAAGTGTAATAAGCTATGGCGAAATGTTTATAATCTTTGAGGTCTTATTCTGGTAAATATGTGATTGATGATCCATAGTGGAAACTAGATATTTTAAATCCAAGATTGCCATTAAGGAGTGTCCACTTGGATTTCTTGGCTTTATTTTGGTGCAGCTCTCAAGGGTAATGGCCTTAGAAAAACTCTGTTTTATAATCTCTTTTCTCGGCTGCATATAAATAAGATAAGGGCATATACGATACAAGCATTTCCTTGCATAAGTGATGGAGCCCTGCCTTTAGATGAAGGAATTGTTAGGAGTTGTGTATTTTCTTTGGGCAATAGGGTAGATGTGCATGAGAAATTTCTTAAACCAGGGATACTAACGGGGCTTGAGAACCAAATTGAGAATGAGAGGCAAATGAAGGATATGAATTCGAAGTAGGCAAAAGATTCGAGAGGAATTAAGAAGAGAACGGACTATGTTGGATGTGGTAAGATTCAATTTCAATAAGATTGAATTTCTTAGGTTCTTGGCGCAAAGGTTATCATGTGCAACTCAGGAATGTTACAACGTTTTGATTGAAGATTTGAAAGTGTGAATTTGATATGACTAGAAGAGTAGATTAAGCCCAAATGAACTAAGACTATGATTGCATCTCTTAAGTAGAAGGTTAATCGATGTTATGGTAAAGATAGTGTTGGTTTTGACGTTATCTATGAAAGTTAGATATTGGAGAAAGTTTTTCCTAATGGATTTGTATTGAGAAAGTTAAATGAGGATATTAAGCGTTGATTTTGTTCTTTGAAGTGTAATAGACTAAGATGAAATATCAAAGGTAGTGGAGAGAATGCGGTAGTGAAAAGTCTCGAGGATAAATAAAATAGCATAAGAATTGATCTTGTTATAGTGTTATAGATGAAAGGAATGAAGCAATGAGAATACAAAGCAAGATTTTAGAGTTAAGGCATGATTACAACATCATGTTTAGTTTTGAGCTACGAAATTTCGAGGACGAAATTTTTTAAGAGGGGTAGTAAAGTAACACCCTAGTTTTTACACCTAGGATTAATTATTTTATTTGGATGTTTATGTTTATTATATTATGTGGTTTAGTCTGAGTAATTAAATTACTCTCTTCAAATTATTTTATTAGGTGCGTTAGCACTGACTTATTTCAGTGAATGCACGTTTACTAGACAATAATTTACGTTATTGTCACTATTATACCAGTACAGAAAAATATTTTAAATAATGTAAATAAGAGAAAAGCATTTTCATATTCTCATTATATTTAATTTTAGAGTTAAAAATATTTTGGTTTGACTTTAATCAGAGATTAAATTTTGGACTGAGTATTTTCTTAGTGGATCAGTTCAATTATTAATCTTTACTCTAAATTGAATTTCGAAAACATATCCTTATCAATCTTTATTTTTAGATTCTAAAAAGTAAAAACATGTTTATTTTAGGCCTAATATTTATCACTCATTTTGTACCTATTACTAAATAATTAGTATAAAAACTTAAAGTTTCACTCTTGTCTCTCACTCACTCGACGCTAATCTCTCTCTCTTTTTCATGTTTCTTCTCTGCTTCTTTCTTTCTTCTTTCTTCTTTCTTCTTTCTTCTTTCTTCTTTCTTCTTCTTTCTTCTTTCTTCTTTATTTTTCATCTTCCTCCCTTCTTCATCTTTCTCCTCCCTCTTCCTTGTTTTGTTCAGATCGGCGCCACCCCTGCACCGCCACCGGAGTCGCGCCACCACCACCTCAGCATAGCTGCGACTGTCGTGACCACGCCGTGCCACCCATACGTCCGGTCCGCCGTCGAGCGCTCGTCTCTCCGCCGTGGTAAGTCCGATCAGCCGCCTTCCATGGTGGTTTCGAACCCCACTTGTTGGTTAAGCTTCTCTCCTTTCTTTTATACTTTCTTTCAACTTTGTTGCTCTTGTTCACTGTAGAACCGCCACTGCCATCTCGCCGGAATCGCGTCCCCAGCCGCGAGGAGCACCACAGCACCACCTTCAAGTTGTCTCCAAGCTTGGGTGAGTCAAAACCCTCTTATGTGTCTCAGATTTAAAACCCCAAATCTGATTTTTGAAAACCCTAACCCTAACCCTTTGATTTCAGATTTTAAATTTTAAATTTAAGGTTGTTTTATGAGATTGGGACTGTGAGTTTGGGTTTCCCTAAACCAATTTCATTATTATGAGTTTTCCCTAAATTTTAATAATGAGCCCTAAAACCCCAATTTAATTTTATTTAAATTTGGTTATGTTTTTGTGAAATTAGTTATGATTTAGTGTAATTAGGACTCTTAATGGATGATTTCCAAAGTTCTTTTTCATGATCTTTTGATCAAAACAAAGTTTCCTAAAAGGGTATTAGGAAGCGTGAGCTTCAAACATGATTTTCTTTAAAAATAACCTTGTTTGGTAATTAGATTAAGTGTTTAGATTAAGTTAGGATGTGTGTTTGATCATGTGAAATTAATTTCTTGATTTCTGGTTGTTGCGCGTTATTGGATTTACTCTCTGAGACGATTGGACATGACTATGCTTGCTTGATGGAGTAGAGATGAGCTAACGTGAGCATTAGGACGAGGATTCTTTACTTGTTTTCAAAGGTAAGGGGAGTTACCTAGGGATATTCAATAACTATATGCATGTGTGTATGTGTGTAATTGATTGCTGTGAAAATTATCGTGATGTTTAGCCAATACTTGAATAACTTGTTTATGTTGAACCATTGTGGTTATTACTTGGAGTTGAATATTTGTTGCTTTAAAGTGTTACGAATTATATATATGTGATTAACTGTGATATATATGAATTATATATACATGATTAACTGTGATGTTATTGTTGTTGATTGAAGTTTGAGAAGCCAGAGTTGAGTCTGTGCCTAATAATGATAAGGATTAAAAGCCTTAATAAGCCTTGAATAGAATTTTGAAAGTTTTGGGTTCACTTATAAAAGTTCATTGTATAAAGTGCTTACTTCAGAAGAATAAGATTCTTTTGTTTTAGAAAAATTTTAAAGTGATTTTGAGTTGAAGGAAACTATATTTTTATGATAAAAAGTTTTGTACGAGAGAAAACCTTTTCGAATGGTGTGCTTTATGAAGGAAAACCCTTTGAAAATATTTATTATGAAGGAAAGACCTTTTGAAAATATTTAACTTTATTCCATCAATGAATTTCAATTACAAATGAATTTCCTAGATGTTTTAGAAAAGATTTTGCAAAGGAAAAGGATTTTCTCCCAAATAATTTTGGAAATGTTCCGGTTACTTGGATAAGTGACCGAGGTTTTGTTTTGGTTTTGATTTTCACTGGGCGAAATGTTTTACAAGTCGATAAATTTGCCTAGAAACCGAGACGTCGGGGTTCTAGTGTTGTATGGACACGTAAATCAAGGATCTGTGTCAGGGGACGGAGTGTCCTGTAAAGTTTTGTTTTTGGACTGTGTGTCCTAAGTTGATGTGGACAGTGTGAGTTCCATATCCGCGAGCCTAAAACTGGTGCATCGGTTTAAGGGCATCGTGATTGAGCATTCGGACTGTATGTCCTATGTTGAGATTAAAAGATTTGGACTGTGTGTCCTGTATTTGTTTTAAGTGAAAAGTCTTAATTAAAAGAATTAAGCAAGGTCGTTAAGCTTTGTGCTTCGACAAGGAAATATTATTACGACAAAGAAAACAAACGAGAATAAAAGTTTTTCTCATGCATTTAATGGCCATTGTGTCATCTAAATGACATTGAATCCAGAGGGAATCAATGTATATGACATACGTGTCAGGTGGTGATGATCATTGAGGTCCGGAGTGGATCAATGTATCTTTTATAGGACTGTGTGTCCAAATATATAGGACTGTGTGTCCAAGTTTATGCGTTAACTATTGCAATCTGTGTGACGCAATAGGTTATGGAAAATAAATTCCATAATTCACAGTGACCATTGTGCCTCTGTACATGTGTGAGACAATGAGTCAAACTTTGATTTATAACCCTGGCATATCTGTGTGAGACCAGTGTGTTATGTGATGTGATTTATAACCCTGGCATATCTGTGTGAGACCAGTGTGTTATGTGATGTGCTTGGGCATTGTTTTGTTCGTTTTTACAATGCACCATGTGCGAGCCTGATCAGCTTGAAACGTAACAGAAGGTTGTGGGATCTCCGGAGATTAGGTATCAAAATAGAGTTGAATATTGAAGTGCCATGCATTCTCTTTACAAAACCGATTGTTCGGGTTTGAGACCCTTTGTTATAACACTGTTATGTTATGTATATGCATGATTTAAAATGCTTATATGATTATGTGATGTATGTATCATGTGTATGGTTGTTGTGTGATATATCCATTTGTCGGTATCTCACCCTTACAAACATTTCAGGATTTTTCTAAGTTCGATATTGTACCCTAGGTACTCTAACACAGATGGTGCAGAGGAGTCTTTCTAAGTCATTCAGAGACTTAGATGTAGTTGCTGATGAGGTATTACTTGCGGAATAACTTTTAGAACGACCAGCTTAGGGGTGAGACTTAGATTATTTTGATAGTATGTAAGAGTTTGGCTCAGAGAGCCTTTATTTTAAAATGGAATGTCTATAGCTCGGGAGAGCATATCTTTTGAATGAAAAATCTAAACTATTTCTTTTGGTTTTGTATAGCTTATGGCTATAACTATTATTTTTATGTATTGATGCCTGGTTGAATTTGATGTAATCGGAATTGCGGGTGAATATGTAAATATTTTAACAGGTGTTATTTTACTGCGGATGTCCGAATCACGTAAGAGACTCTGTCGAAATTTTTGTAAAAATACTATCTTGTATTTAAGTATATCCTTTAAATTAAACAGGCTTGTCAAGCTATGATAGTAAGTTTGTGTGTCGATCAATTAAGGCTTAGGTATGGAGTCGTGACAAAAATTTTTCACCCAATTTCAGACACTTATGTATTTATATAAGTTATTTTCCGAAAGCACCAGCAAATTATATTTTAATTTTTATTTTCGCACGTGTTACGTAGTAATGCCCAAGGGAGGGTGTTACGAGGTGGTATCAGAGCTGGTCGAGTCTTTCGGGATCTTTGGGGAATAGGTCTGTTAAGTTTTTGTTGTGTGATCTCTGGTTGGATTTTGTTTGAATTGTTTCTTGTTGAAGCAATGTGTGTTGACGCACAAGTATATGTTTTGTTGATAGTTTTTCCAAGGGTTTTATGTCCTGGGAGACCGTAGATCTTGAATGTTACTTGGGTTCGGATATGACATTCGATTATCCTTGCGAATCGTGTCAGACATTCGAAACAAGGTGTTTGTGTATAGGGTTTTTCCGGGAGTGTTTCCTGGAAATATTCTAGGTTTATAGTTAGCAAAGGACATTGATTTCAGATTGATTTTGTTTTTGGATTCGATCAGATCTTTGTCGCTTTGTGTAGGATGTTGCCTACAATGTTGAAGCGAGTTGGACGACTCGATTCAACTGAAAGATCAGTGGTCTGAACCGTTTGTTAGACCGAGTGTATTCCTTGTGAAGCACCAATTGTAGTGTGGAAGTTGTGTCACTGTGTAGATTGCTGACAGCTAGTTAAAAGGACGAATGATGGACAAGTATTCTCTGACTTGCGTAGCTGATTTGGTAAATCTATTTCGAGGAGTTGTCGACTACTCAAAGATTGACTTGAAGATGAGTTATTACCAGATTGGAGTGATGACCTATCCAAGGTTTTGTATCGTCAACTCAGTTTATGAGGAAAGATCAACCTTTTGTATGTTGGATCGAATGGTTAAGTTGTCCGGGATCGTACCCAATTCAAGGTGGTCATACTAAGCTTGGCTAGAAAGACGTGTATGTTGGTTGGAACCAAGACGAATCGAGTGGATTTCCGATCTTGGGTGAGTGTTTCTTGATTTAAGGAACTCTTCATTGTACTATTTGATTCTCTTGTGTTTGTCAGTTGACAATTATTTCTCGAATCCTGTGATTGTATTAGATAATCACAACGGTGAAGTTGGTATGTGTCAGATAAATTTCTGATTTTAATTTGAAATCTGTCAAGACTCATGAATTAGTTATGCTGATTCATAAATTTCCAGTTATTCATTTCTTCGATTATGAGAAGTCGTACTCACATTTCTAAATGATCCTCGATGTATTAGACATTTGAATGAATTGACTTAACGGAATCCATTGGTCGGGATCCCTTAAAGTGTTGTTGAGAAAAGTGGTTATGACTATTTTTCTTGAGTTATAACCTAGATAATTTTGTGATAACAGAAGTTTCTTGGTGAAACCTAGTTTCGTCACTTCTATTTTTGTTAGAAGTGAAAGTCATCATTTTGTAAATTCTTTGTACTAAGAATAAGAATTAATCCTCTTGGGATTAAACATTATTCACTTCTTGATTATTTGAATTCGTTGGAAGATTCTTGTGGAAGAATGAACTTTATTAGATTCATGGTTGTAAATGTGTATTGATCATGCATTTTTACATCCACGAACCTGATGGAATGATCTTTTTCCATACTGAATGTTCTGATATCCTTCCAACTATGCTTATGTGAAAGTGAAATCCAGAAAAAATTCTTTTCTTGAGAAATTCTTTTATAATCACTGAGGTCATGTCTTATTGCGGTTCAAAAGTGCTTATTGTCATTGATCATCTTAATTCTACGTATTTTTCAAATGTTGTCGATGTGTGACTTATCTCATCAGTCGTGAGATGGATATCTCCACATTAAGATGTACCATTGAGACCTTCCTTGTTGAGATATTGGCATTCCTTCAATCTTTGTTATGAGTTTTCTGAAGACCTACATGAGTCTTGTTTGAATTCAAGTGATCATTGATCGACTGGTGAAGTTTACATCTTCTTACGAGTTAAGATCCACAAGCAGAGTTAGTGAACCGAATAGTGTATTAGCGGATTGTTCAGATTTCGTGGAGTATCTTTAAGTGTTGTTTCAGATGAAAAACGGAAGTTTATCAACTTGTGTCGGTTAAGTTGCTTTAAGTGTTGAGGCCTAAGTTGAGGCTAAGTCCAACCGATTATCCTCGATGGGGATAGAAAAGTAATGAGATGACCTATCCTTAGCAGGTTAGTGGGGAGATAGTGGGGTACCTAAATTTTTGTCATCTCTATGGTAGGACAAACCAGAGTTGATAGAAGCTTCGTTAGTGTATAGACGTGAAAGATATTATGAGAACCCTTAAGTTCAACATTTTTGAGTGAGATGATCATAATGGACCTTATCATGATCGAGACAGATATATCATTAAAGGAATTTAGAGTAGTGATCAACATTTATGGTTAATATTGACTTAGTGAGTCCGAGGATTTACGGAACAATATATATGGTAGTTTTCCTTAAGCTGAATGGAATTAGTAAAGAGGAGTTCTTGAGTGAAACTAAGTTGTTAGAAAAGTTTAAGAATTATGATTTTGGATAATTCAAATTGAAGTGATTCCTTTTGGTTGTAATTGCATGGAAGAATGTAATCGTATTCTTTAAGATTGAAATGAATGATTATGATATAATTTGGAGTGGTGGAATATGTTCAAAAGAATGATTATGATATAATTTTGAGTTGAAGGTTGATGTATGATGGGGTAAAAGTTAAGATTGAGCTTGATATTCGTCTTGAGGATAAGGTGTTGAAGAAGTTTTACAAGCAGACAAATTTTGAGACAAGAGGCGACTAAGTTTTGATTATGTCTTTCAAGTGTAATAAGCTATGGCGAAATGTTTATAATCTTTGAGGTCTTATTCTGGTAAATATATGATTGATGATCCATAGTGGAAACTAGATATTTTAAATCCAAGATTGCCATTAGGGAGTGTCCACTTGGATTTCTTGGCTTTATTTTGGTGCAGCTCTCAAGGGTAATGGCCTTAGAAAAACAAGAGAATCAAAGGGTACAGTGGAGAGTTCCTTAATCACGAGACACTCACCCAAGATCGAAAATCCACTCGATTCGTCTTGGTTCCAACCAACATACAAGTCTTTCTAGCCATGCTTAGTATGATCACCTTGAATTGGGTACGATCCCAGACAACTTAATCAATCGATCAAACATACAAAGGGTTGATCTTTCTTCATCAACTGAGTTGATGATGAGTGTGATTTCACCTCATTTTACATGTACATTTTGCATGAATTTTTCATATAGTTTAGGCATATTTAGTTTGATTTTTGTTAGTTTTTAACTTGGAACGGGTGAGGCGGTTTCGTGGTGTTGTTTTGCAGAAATTATGGAAAAAATGCTCAAGATCCACCATGATGGAGCTTGGATGAAGATAGAGCTTGAAAAGTCAAGAAAACGAACCAAACAGAGCCCATCACGGCCTAGCCGTGATAACCATCACGACCATGATCAAGCAGGGCTGAAAAGAAGAAGGCAAAGGTCAGAAGCTGTCACGGCCTAGCCGTGATGCCCATCACGGCCGTGACATGTTAACTGAGCCAGACCCCTCCTAGGCAGAATCTGTCACGGTCGTGACAGACCAAAATTTGAAAGCGCACCCATGGTAGAACCCGTCACGGCCTGGCCGTGATGGCCACCACGACCGTGACGCGCGCCTGATTTATAAATAGGTATTTGGGCAGAACAAAAGACATCTGATCTGGAGCAGACTTTTACCCTAGGCGGCTGGAACCCTAAAAATTGATGTTTTCTCCACTCTTGGACTGGAAGAAGATTTGAGGATTCTTCATGGAGTTTTTTTCATCTCTTCTCTCTTTCTTTTTTGTAGTTTCCTTTATTATGAGTAGCTAATTTGCCTTGTTGTTGGGGTTAGATGTTTGCTTTTCTGAACTTGGTTGTCTCTTGACTTGGTTGTAATGCAAGTTCTTACTTCTTTATGAGTATTTGATTCTGTGCTTAATGCTTTTCTTGGCTTGATCACCCATGGAATGATTTGTTGCTTTGATAGACAATTGGAAAATTGATGTTAAGGCATGCTCATGAATCAAATGCCAAGTAGTTCATGAATCTAGGAATAGGTCTTGGGGTGCTTGCAATCTTATAAGTCTTGGCTCTTTATGCAAAATATCAGGTTAATCCACCTAAGGAATTAGGGTTTAATTTGGGGTTTTAGGCTCATTCCACCTAAGGAATTAGGGTTTGAGTATTTTAGAAGGTTTGATTGTCATAAATGAATTAGGACTTGTGTTAGTAACCATTTCATTGCAATCAAGGGAGGATTAGTGTAGTCTAACCCTGACAATTTTATCCATTTGTTAACCACATCTCTTTTTGCTTGTTAAGTGTTTGTTAAAATTCCTAAAAGACCAAAAAAAATTTATTCTTGTCTATTTTGTTACATGTTAAGAGCTCCCTTCCATCCAAATGATCGTCTAGATAGTAGTCCGATTTGTGAAGTGGTACTTGTCCGCGATCCCTGAGGTT
Organism: Sophora flavescens; assembly: GCA_030762895.1. NCBI lineage: Eukaryota > Viridiplantae > Streptophyta > Magnoliopsida > Fabales > Fabaceae > Sophora > Sophora flavescens. Next base: position 258,933,533 of record CM061063.1, read on the forward strand.
GATATCCGGTCTCACCACCGTATTACTTGTACGACTAGGTATACTTCCCTAGATTCGTCCAACAAGTTTTTGGTGCCGTTGCCAGGGATCGGTGTGCCAATATCACGAGTACCAAAGGGGACTCCCAATTTAGGCACTTTTTCTTTGATTTCCTACTGTTTTTTTTCTTTTCTGTTTTTTTTTTCGTATTTTCCTTGTAGTTGCAGAATTATCCACTTGAAGCTTGACTTGTACTTGTTATATTTGTTACTGTTCTACTGTTTGTTTCTGTGTATGTGAGGTACAATTGATCCAGGTGAACTTCAATTCAACCCTGAAATCGAGAAGCTTTGTAGAAAAAATAGAAAGGAAGCCAGAGCAAGAGAGAATAGAGGAGGAGCATCTTCTAGAATATAAGAACCACAATTTGAGTTACCAAGTGTGCAAGAGCCGCAAGTTGAAGTAGCAATTGTCACCATGGCTAAAGACAATGCACAAAGGAGGACAATGGGGGACTACACTTCCCCTAGAGTCGATAGATGTGGAACTCCAATTGTTAGACCTGCAGTGGTTTGTAACAACTTTGAGATAAAGGCATCACTTCTCAATCTTGTGCAACAAAATCAATTTGGAGGTTTAGAGAGTGAAGACCCTCATTCTCACATTGGCATATTTATTGAGTTATGTGATACTGTCAAGCTGAATGGAGCTTCCAAATAGACTATTCGTTTAAGGCTCTTCCCTTTCTCTCTGAGGGATAGGGCTAAGTCATGGCTTCAATCACATCCTCATGGGAGCATTATTACTTGGAATGATTTGGTGAGCAAGTTTTTATCTCGTTTGTTCCCTCCATCAAGAATGATCAAGTTGAGATCGGAGATTAATTCTTTTGCACAAAAGGATGGTGAATCACTTTATGAGGCATAGGAGAGGTTCAAATTTTTACTTCCCGCTTGTCCAAATCGTGAGTTGGAAACATGGCAACAAGTTGCAACCTTTGTCAATGGTCTCAACCGAAATTCTCGAAGTATGATTGAAGCAGCTGCAGGTGGAACATTGAGTCAAAAGACACCCGATGAAGCAAAGGCCTTGATTGAAACTATGGCTAATAATGATTATCAAATACCTAGTTCTCGATCATTGGCCAAGAGAGGTGTTTTGGAGCTTGATGAATATAGTGCTCTTAAGGCACAAATGGCCGCTCTTACTAAGCAATTAGGGTCCATTCAACTACAAAATTCTCAATTACAAGCAGTCCAAGTTCAAGCCGTCTCAGTGTGTGACTTCTGTGGAGGTAACCATGCCAAGGGCAATTGTGAGATTAGTGTGGTTGGAGGTCTGGGGCAAGAAGAAGTGAACTACATGGGAAACCAAGGGCCCAAGCATGATCCTTTCTCTAACACCTATAATCCGGGGTGGCGTAGCCATCCTAACTTTGGTTGGAGACAAGGGCAAGGCTCAAGTTCTCAAGCAAAGCCTTCTCAAGAGAATTCAACCAATTTGGAGAATATTCTAGCCCAATTCATGCAAGAAACTCAAGCTAATTTGAAGGGTCAAGAAGCAATGATGAAGAATCAAGATGCCTCCATCAAGAATCTAGAGCACCAAATAGGACAATTGGCAAAGCAAATGACGGAGAGAGCTCAAGGAAAATTGCCGGGAGATACCGAGAAGAATCCAAAGGAGGATTGCAAGGCAATTACTACAAGAAGTGAGAAGGTGGTGGAGCCACAAGAAAAAATTGAAGAGAGAGAAGAAAAGAGAGTTAGTGATGAGGTGATCATTGAAGATGCAACCAATGAAGAACTAGAGACTTCCTAAGCCACTACCTCTAGTCCTATTGTTGTTGAAGTTGAAGAACCAAAGAGAGAAAAATTGGTGGATGAAGAGTTTGCAAGAAGGAAGACTAAAAAGCAAATTCTTGAAGAAGTTGACAATCCTAAGGAGTTACCACCGCATTTCAAGATACCCTATCCTCAAAGGTTGAAGAATGAGGTAAAGGATCAACAATTCTCTAAGTTCTTGGATGTGTTCAAAAAGTTGCAAATTAACATTCCTTTTGCTGAATCTCTTCAACAAATGCCTTCCTATGCCAAGTTTATAAAGGAGATTCTTTCTAACAAGAGGAAATGGAAGGAGGAGACGGTCATGCTCACGGAAGAATGTAGTGCCATTCTCCAAAGGAAGGTATCGGTAAAGATGAAGCCTTACTATTCCATGTGCTATTAGTCATTTGAACATTGGAAGGGCCTTGTGTGATCTTGGTGCAAGTATCAATCTTATGCCTCTCTCCATATTCAAGAAGTTGGGAATTGGTGAAGTCAAGCCAACCGAGATTTCTCTCCAATTGGCGGATCGTTCCATTACGTATCCTTATGGTGTAGTGGAGGATTTATTGGTAAAAGTAGACAAGTTCATCTTTCCGGTAGACTTTGTGGTATTGGACATTACGGAAGATAGTGAGACTCCATTGATTCTTGGAAGGCCATTCCTAGCCACGGGTAGGGCTTTTATCGATGTAAATCAAGGGAAGTTGGTGCTTAGAGTCCAAGATGAAAAGGTCACCTTCAATGTTTTTGAAGCAATGAGACATCCAAGTGACAAAGATACATGTATGAGTGTGGACCTTGTTGAATCATTGTCTGGCAAGAGTGGTCAACAAACTTTTGAAGATTCATTGGAAGCAGCTCTTATGGTTGAGAATATAGAAGAAGAGATATGTGAGGAAGAAGTTGAGATCATGGTTAAATCCCTTGAGGCTTGTCCAGTTTTGAATAATGATGAAGACAAAGTTGTGGAGGATGTGCGGATTGAAGACAAGGGTGAAACACCTATGCTAGAGTTGAAGGAACTTCCATCCCATCTCCGTTATGCTTTCCTTGGAGTGAATTCTTCATTCCCGGTGATCATTAGTAGCATATTGAACTCCTTAGAGGAAGAGAAGTTATTAAGAGTGCTTAGAGAGCATAAATCCGCAATTGGGTGGTCTATGTCCGACTTGAAAGGAATAAGCCCCTCATCTTGTATGCACAAAATCCTTTTGGAGGAAAACTTTAAGCCGGTCAGACAACCCCAGAGAAGACTTAACCCAAACATGAAAGAAGTTGTAAGGAAGGAGGTTGTGAAGCTTTTGGATGCGGGTATAATTTATCCAATCTTCGATAGTCCATGGGTGAATCCGGTCCAAGTTCTTCCTAAGAAAGGGGGGATGACGGTTGTTGCAAATGATAAAAATGAACTCATTCCCTCAATGACCATTTCCGGATGGAGGGTGTGTATTGATTATAGAAGATTGTATGAGGCTACAAGAAAATATCATTTTCCCTTGCCTTTCATTGATCAAATGTTAGAGAGATTGGTGGGCCATGCCTTTTATTGCTTCCTTGACGGATACTCAGGGTATAACCAAATTGTGGTTGACCCAAAGGAACAAGAGAAGACTGCTTTTACCTGTCCCTATGGCGTCTATGCATATCGGAGGATGCCATTCGGGTTGTGTAATGCACCCGCCACTTTTCAAAGGTGCATGCTTTCCATATTCTCTTATATGACTGAAAAATTTATTGAGGTATTTATGGATGATTTTTCCGTATTTGGTAATTCTTTTGATAATTGTCTGAAAAATCTTGCATGTGTTTTGAAAAGATGCCAAGAGACTAACCTTGTTCTAAATTGGGAAAAATGTCATTTCATGGTTAGGGAAGATATAGTTCTTGGTCATAAGATTTCATCATGGGGTATAGAAGTTGATAAGGCAAAAATTGAAGTAATCGAAAAACTTCCCCCTCCCATGAATGGGAAAGGTGTTAGAAGCTTCTTAGGGCATGCGGGTTTCTATAGGAGATTTATAAAAGACTTTTCAAAGATTGTGAAACCCTTGTGCAAACTTTTGGTAGTTGATACTCCTTTTGTGTTTGATGATGATTGCATGCATGCTTTCCAACTTTTAAAGGAAAAACTCACCACCGCACCGGTCATTGAACCTCCAGATTGGAGTTTGCCATTTGAGTTAATGTGTGATGCAAGCGACTATGCGATGGGAGCCATTTTGGGTCAACGGAAAAATAAAATGTTGCATGTTTTTTACTATGCCAATCGTGTGCTGAATGATGCTCAATTGAACTATACCATGACTGAAAAAGAATTGCTTGCTGTAGTTTTTGCATTTGATAAGTTTAGATCTTACTTGATTGACTCTAAAACTATTGTCTACACTTACCATTCCGGTTTGAATTATCTCATGACTAAACAGGATGCCAAACGAAGGCTCATTAGGTGGGTACTATTGCTCCAAGAATTTGATTTAGATATAAAGGACAAGAAAGGAGTGGAGAATGTGGTAGCCGACCATTTGTCTAGGCTTCCACAAGCAGATATTCAAGCAAAAGATGAGTTGCCAATTCAAGAAGAATTCCCATATGTGAGGTTGTTTAGGGTGCAAGTGGCACCTTGGTTTGCGGACATTTCAAATTACAAGGCCGCCAACAAGATTCCGAAGGACTTCAATGCACAACAAAGGAAGAAGCTCATCCATGATGCTAAATACTATATATTGGATGAACCTTACATTTTCAAGAGAGGTTCGGATGGATTTCTTAGAAGATGTATTCCAAAAGAAGAGATTAATGGGGTTTTGACTCATTGCCACAACTCACCTTATGGAGGACACTTTGGTGGTGAGAGAACCACCATGAAAATCTTGCAAAGTGGTTTATTTTGGCCTACCATATTTAAAGACTCTAGAGTTTGGGTAATTAAGTGTGACAAGTGTCAAAGAACCGGAAGTATATCCAAGAGAAATGAGATGCCTTTGAAGGGTATTTTAGAGGTGGATCTCTTTGATGTGTGGGGGATCGACTTCACGGGTCCTTTCCCATCATCCTACAACAACAAGTATATTCTGGTTGCGGTTGACTATGTGAGTAAATGGGTAGAAGTTGTTCCAACTATGAAAGATGATGCAAAAACGGTAGTTAGTTTTGTGAGGAAGAACATTTTTACCCGATTTGGAACCCCTAGAGCCATTATTAGTGATGGGGGTACTCATTTTTGCAACAAAGAGTTCAACGCGGTGCATGCCAAGTTTGGAGTCAATCATAAAGTTGCCACACTGTACCACCCACAAACCAGTGGGCAAGTGGAGTTGTCTAACCGGGAATTAAAGAGGATCTTGGAGAAAACAGTGAACAATGCGAGAAAGGACAGGGCAAAGAAGCTGGATGATGGACTTTGGGCCTATCGGACTGCATATAAAACACCTATTGGTATGTCACCCTACCAATTAGTGTTCGGAAAATCATGTCACCTTCCGGTAGAGCTCCAACATCGTGCTTTTTGGGCAGTGAAAGCCTTGAACTTTGATACGAAGCTGGCTATGGACAAGAGACTGTTGCAATTGAATGAGTTGGATGAATTTCGACTCTTGGCATATGAGAGTCCATGCATCTATAAGGAAAGAACAAAGTTTTGGCATGATAAGTACATTCTTCCCAAGCATTTTGAAGAAGGCCAATCTGTTTTTCTCTTTAACTCACGTCTCAAGCTATTTCCGGGTAAGTTGAGATCAAGGTGGTCGGGTCCATTCCATGTCAAGTCAGTTTCTCCATTTGGTGTGGTTGAATTGGAAGATCCATCGTCCGAAAGAACTTTCACTATTAATAGGCAAAGGCTCAAGCACTACTTTGGAGGAGACTTTGATCATCAAACAGTCTCCATCCCTCTTAAAACACCCTCATAGAGATCACCGGCCCGTCAAGCTAGTGACGTTAAAGAAGCGCTTATTGGGAGGCAACCCAAGTTTTCTTTTCCTTTTTCATTTTGTTTTTGAATTTAACTCTTGAATAATTTGAGAATATCAAGAGGAAAAAGATCATAAATTAATAGGTTTGTTAAGTGTTTTCAGGGTAAGAAGGAAGGAGAAGCAAGAAGGGCAAGAACAAACAAAGTCAGCAGCCATCACGCCCAGGCCGTGACACTGGTCACGGCCGTGATGAGCTAACCCTGAAGATCAGAGAGCATCACGGCCCAGCCGTGATGGAGGTCACGACCGTGACAGGCCAGCTCCTGTGGACCAGAATTGATCACGGCCTGCCCGTGATGAGCATCACGGCCGTGACCCATTTTTCAGCATCTTTTGACTAGCCATGTGAGCCAGCACCCGCTACCGCCTCGGTGAGTTGTTCCAATTTTTATCCTCTCTCCGACTTGATTATTTACATTGAGGACAATGTAAGTTTTTAAGCTTGGGGTAGGGGCATTTTTGCAAATTTTTAAATTTCTACATTCTTTTCATGTTGCATTCATGTAGGCATAGTTTTGCATGATCACATGATTGGATTACCCCTTGCTTAGATTATGCATCCAATTGTGAGAACTGAGTGCCAAATAAATTGAGATAGTGAATTTTTGAACCCAATTTTTTTATTCTCGTGATAAGGCTACAAATAAAAATTCTTGAGATGATCTTTGATAGTTGATAATTAGCATGTGGTTTCGTAGATTTGTGTTTCTCATTGATTTTTGAACTACTAAATGTGAGATTTTGAGCCAAAATGGGGTACTCACTAAATTTACCCCATTCTTTGTGATAGAGTGTTTTTATTCCTCTTGGATGGTATTCTCTAGAACTTGACTTGAAACCGTTTTGAAGCTTAAAAATTTTTTGAAAACATTTTTGAAAATGATTGAGGCACTATGTATTTTTCCGGCCTCCTGAGCTTTGAATGGCTAAATGTTACCCCTTAGTTGCCCAATTTTGAGCCTAAAAGAATAAAATACTTTTCTTGGTACCTTGAAATATTTTGATGAATAATATGCTTGGTAGGTGACCTTCTAAAGTATTGCACAAAAAGGGTAAAAAGGTAGTTGAAAAAGTATGGGATGAGAAAGTTAGAAAAATATTTCTCTTGTATTGAAAAATCTCCCCTTCTCCAAATAAATCAAAAGAAGGAAAAAAAATATAGAGAAGGGGATGACAAAAGGAAATGAGGAATAAAACTAAAAGAAAGAAAGAAAGGTGGAAAAATGAATCAAAACCCAAAAAGGTATTTTAGAAGGTGTCGTGCTTTGCAATGCTTGATATTTTGTTTAGCCTTCTTGAAATCTCATTTTCTTGATTTCCCCACCTAACGATTTATCCCAAGGCCCTGTTACAACCAAAGTAAAAGACCTCTTGATTCTTAGGTGATTTCATTGATAAAGTAGATATTTGGTTAATAGTCAAGCTTATGGTAGAATTCATTCCTTGAGGAAATTGAGCGAATTGTCACATATCCTTGAAAACTTGAGTGAGGTGAGAAAGAGTGCCTGAATCAGTGAGAATATGAGTCTAGGAAACCTAAGCTTCTAATTGGACTTGAAATTGATTGTCTCTTGGTGAATTATTTGAAAAATGCCTGTTACTTGGATTAGTTACTCGGGTTCTTGGTTCACTATCCATGCTCTGATTACTTATATCTTATGCCTTAGTGGTTGCTTGAGGACAAGCAAAGTCTTAAGCTTGGGGTGATTTGATGAGTGTGATTTCACCTCATTTTTCATGTACATTTTGCATGCATTTTTCATATAGTTTAGGCATATTTAATTTGATTTTTGTTAGTTTTTACCTTGGAACGGGTGAGGCGGTTTCGTGGTGGTGTTTTGCAGAAATTAAGGAAAAAATGCTCAAGATCAACCATGTTGGAGCTTGGATGAAGATAGAGATTGAAAAGTCAAGAAAATGAGCCAAACAGAGCCATCACGGCCTAGCCGTGATAACCATCACGACCATGATCAAGCAGAGATGAAAAGAAGAAGGCAAAAGTCAGAAGCTGTCACGGCCTAGTCGTGATGCCCATCACGGCCATGACATGTTAACTGAGCCAGACCCCTCCTAGGAAGAATATGTCACTGCCAAGCCGTGATGCCCATCACGGTCGTAACAGACCAAAATTTGAAAGGCCGCCCATGACAGAACCCGTCACGGCCTGGCCGTGATGGCCATCACGGCCGTGACGCACGCCTGATTTATAAATAGGCATTTGGGCAGAACAAAAGACATCTGCTCTGGAGCAGACTTTTACCCTAGGCGACTGGAACCCTAAAAAGTGATGTTTTCTCTGATCTTGGACTGGAAGAAGATTTGAGGATTCTTCATGGAGTTTTCTTCATCTCTTCTCTCTTTCTCTTTTGTAGTTTCCTTTATCATGAGTAGCTAATTTCCCTTGTTGTTGGGGTTAGATGTTTGCTTTTATGAACTTGGTTGTCTCTTGACTTGGTTGTAATGCAAGTTCCTACTTCTTTATGAGTATTTGATTCTGTGCTTAATGCTTTTCTTGGCTTGATCACCCATGGAATGATTTGTTTCTTTGATAGACAATTGGAAAATTGATGTTAAGGCATGCTCATGAATCAAATGCCAAGTAGTTCATGAATCTAGGAATAGGTCTTGGGGTGCTTGCAATCTTATAAGTCTTGGCTCTTTATGCAAAATCTCAGGTTAATCCACCTAAGGAATTAGGGTTTAATTTGGGGTTTTAGGCTCATTCCACCTAAGGAATTAGGGTTTGAGTATTTTAGAAGGTTTGATTGTCATAAATGAATTAGGACTTGTGTTACTAACCATTTCATTGCAATCAAGGGAGGATTAGTGTAGTCTAACCCCGACCATTTTATCCATTTGTTAACCACATCTCTTTCTGCTTGTTAAGTGTTTGTTAAAATTCATAAAAGACCAAAAACATTTTATTCTTGTCTATTTTGTTACATGTTAAGAGCTCCCTTCCATCCAAACGATCGTCTAGATAGTAGTCCGATTTGCGAAGTGGTACTTGTCCGCGATCCCTGAGGACGATATCCGGAATCACCACCGTATTACTTGTACGACTAGGTATACTTGCCTAGATTCGTCCAACAGTTGACGACGCAAAATCTTAGATAGGTCATCACTCCCATCTAGTAATAACTCGTCTTCAAGTCAATCATTCAGTAGACGACACCACCTCGCAATTGATTTATCGAATCAACTATGCAAGTCAGAGAATATTTGTTCATAATTCGTCCTTTAACTTAGTTGTCAGAAAATCCACATGGTAACACGAGCCTTCACACAACATTGGTGATTTGAAAGGAAACACTCGATCTAACAAAGGGTTTAGACCACCGATCTTCCAGTTGAATTGAGTCGTCCAACTCGTTTTAACTTTGTAGGCAATATCCTACACAAAGCGACAAAGATCTGACCTAATCCAGAAACTAGATCAATCTAAAATCAATGTCTTTTGCTAACCATAAACCTAGAATATTTTCAGGGAACACTCCTGGAAAACCCTTTCACAAGCACCTTGTTTCGAATGTCTGACACGACTCACAAGGATAATCGAATGTCATATCCGAACTCAAGTAACATTCAAGATACATGGCCTCCCAGGACATAAAACCATTGGAAAACCATCAAGAAAAATATACTTGTGCGTTAACACACATTGCTTCAAAAAGAAACAATTCAAACAAGAACCAACCAGAGATCACACAACAAAAACTTAACAGACCTATTCCCCAAAGATCCCGAAAGACTCGACCAACTCTGATACCACTTTGTAACACCCCCTTACTTTGTGTTACTATGTAACCCATGCGGAATTTAAATTAAAATGATAATTTGCTGGTTGTTTTCGGAAAATAATTTATATAAGTACAAAGCATCTGAAATTGGGTATAAAAATTTGGCACGACTCCAAACCTAAGCCTTGATCGGCACACTGGTTTACACTCCTAGCCTGACAAGTCTATTTAATTTAAAGATATACTTGAATAAAAGTTAGTGTTTTTACAAAAATTTGGACAAAGTCTCCTCTGTAATTCGGACATCCCAGGTAAAAGAACACCTGCTAAAATAGTTAAATTTTCATTCCAGAAATCCAGTTACAACAAATACAACCAGGCAGTAATATGCTAAAAATAGTTATATATATGACCAAAAGGAAAAGCTTAAGTTTTCATTCAAAAGAGATGCTCTGAGCCATAAACATTCCATTTTAAATTAAAGGCTCTCTGAGCCATACCCATACATACTATCAAAAATAACCTAAGTCTCAAACCCTAAGCTGGTCATTCTAAAAGTTATTTCTGAGGAAAACTCACGTGATCATCCCACGATCAAATACTTCATCAAACAACCAGATCTAAGTCTGAGTGACTTAGGAAGACTCATCTGCACCATCTGTACTAAAGTACCCAGATTAAAATAGCGAACCAGAAGAAACCTGATATATCTGTAAGGGTGAGATACCGACAAATGGATATATCACACAACAACCATATACACAATACATACATCACCTCAGCACATTAACATTTACTTATTATACAGAGATAAAATAACAAGTGTTATATCAGTGGGTCTCATACCCAAACGATCAGTTTTATAAAGAGAATGCATGACACTTCAATAATTAGGTTCTAAACTTAATCTCATGAGATACCAACACCATTTTATCAATAAGAAAGAATTAGCTGATCAGGCTCATACGCCCGGTCTGGCAATTTGTCTCCGTCACCTCATGCGCTCGATCAACATCATGACGAATCCCTTATAACGGACATTCGGATGTATACCTCATCGGATACCACATCTTAAGCGGGTATTCGGATAACTCAAGCACGTCTGCTAAGGGGAAATGCATATGAATTAAAGACTTTTCATTATCGAGACTTTTCTTTGTGTTCACTCTTTTACTTTGTCGAAGCCCAAAGCTAACGACTTTTCACAATTTTCATTACTTGAAAATCAATAACACCAAACACACAGTCCGAGTTCTCAATCACAACACCTTAGACCGATGCCGCAGTCCAAGGTTGTGGTCGTAGAAACAATTATAGTTTTATCCATGTTTCATTTCAACATGATAAGGACTCCTAGCCCATAACAACGAAATTAGGACACAAAGTCCTCAATTCCAAAATCAGGACTCCTAGCCCGTAATATCACGATTGGGACCCTTGGTCCATAATTCTTGACACGGATCCCAGATCACGTGCATACAACTGAATACTAGAGGCGACGTCTCGCGAACTAGTATTCTCTCTCACATGTGCTTACTTTTCGCTCAATGAAAATCAAAACCAAAACAAAACATCGGTCACTTATCCAAGTAACCGGAATGTTTCTAAATCATTTAGGAGAAAATCCTTTTCCTTTGCAAAATCTTTTCTAAAACATTCAGGAAATTCCTTTGCTTTTGAAATCCTTGATGGAACAAAGTCAAATATTTTCGAAGGGTCTTTCCTTCATAAAACACACCGTTCGAAAAGGTTTTCTCTTGTACAAAACTTTTGATCATAAAAAGGTAGTTTCCTTCAACTTAAAATCACTTCAACATTTTTCTAAAAACAGAGATCTTATTCTTCTGAAGTAAGCACTTTAAATAAGGAACTTTTATAAGTGAACCCAAAACTTTCAAAGTTCTATTCGATCAAGGCTTATTAAGGCTTTTAATCCTGATAGTCATTGGGCACAGACTCAAGTCCGTCTTCTCAAACTTCAATCAACAGTAATATATTCACAACCATAATAATATTTCAGTTAATGACAGTTCATCACATATATATAATTCATAACACTTTAAAGCAACTAATGTTCAACTTCAAGTAATAATCACAATAATGTTGACAACACTCAATTAAACACATACACACATGCACATGATCATTGAATATCCCTAGGCAAGCTCCCTTTACCTTTGAAGACAAGTGAAGGATCCTCGTCTTAATGCTCACGTTAGCTCCAAGAGTGTAATTTCTACTCCATCAAGTAAGCATAGCCGTGTTCAACATCACAGAGACACAAACCAAGCATGATAGCAAACAAATAAATTCACTAATCCAATTTTCATTCTCAAAACATATAATCAAAAGAAACCATACATTTAATTCAGTAAACATAATCGATTTCTCAACAACATCGATATGGGTAAAAAGGATCCATAATTAAAATTGGGGAACATTTGATTTGGTTTGATAAACATGAAATTGAACTTAGAAATCTCAAATTAAAGATCCTAATTTGAAAAAAACATAATTAATTTCATAGAAACATAATCGATTTCAAATAAAATCAAATTGGGGTTTAGGGTTCAAAGAGCAATTTGGGAAAACTTGATTTAAATAGAAAATCATAAAATTAACCTTAGAAACCATTAATTACAAGTCCCAATTGCACTAAAACCGAACCAATTTTATGATTAAAGTAAGATGAAAAGTTAAGGTTTCAAAATCAATTTGGGGATTTTTGAATCTAAGCAAAATAGATGAGGTTTTCACTTACCCAAGGAAGAAGAAGATGTCATAGTGGCTAGAGTTGGTGAGCGGTGGCAACCACGACGGCTCCGGCTAGGACACAACCGCAGCACTCTCTGTAGCAACCAGTTCACGGTGGAGAATGAAAGTCGCAGTGACGGAGCAGCTAGCGATGTGTGGTCATCCTCTCCACTCCGATCGGCGGTCAAGCAGTGGTCGACGGCGTCTAATGATGGAGCAGTGGCCAAGAAGCACGCAGGACGAGCTGGGTCACGACTAAAGGACCGCAACAACGCGCTCACGACGAGGTGCACCACGACGGCGAGGAGCAGCTGGTCACGCTGATCGTGGTGGTGGCCGAACGAGATTAGGCGACGGCTGGACATGTTTGAGAGAAGGAGGAAGATGAAGTTGAAGGGAGGAAGAAGAAGAAGAGAGAAAGAAGGAGAAAGAAGAAGAAAGAAGAAGAAAAAGGAAAGAAAGAGAGAGAGGGGGGTTGCGGGTCTGATGAGGGAAAGGAGAGAGAATTTTAGTTTTTTTGTATTAGTGGGTACAAAATGAGTGATAAATGTTAAGCCTAAAATAAACATGTTTTTACTTTTTGGAATCTAAAAATAAAGGTTGATAAATATATGATTTCGAAATTCAAATTAGAGTAAAGATTAATAATTGAACTGATCAGCTAAGAAAATACTCGGTCCAAAATTTAATCTCCGATTATTGTCAAACCAGTTTATTTTCAAATCTAAAATTAAATAGAATGAAAACATGGAAATGTTGTTCTCTTAATCAAATTATTTAAAACATTTTTCTGTACTGGTAATAATAGTGACAATAACATAAATTGTTTTCTAGTAAGCGTGCATTCACTGAAATAAGTCAGTGCTAATGCACCCAATAAAATAATTTGAAGAGAGTAATTTAATTACTCAACTAGACCACATAAAAAAATAAACCTAAACATCCAAATACAATAATTAATCATATGTGTAAAAACTAGGGTGTTACACCTAGGACCATTTGCATGATGTTAGATGAAGACTAATGTTTAGGCCGATATTGTTAACGTTTGTTAATATGGGGAACATATTTGTCATAAAAAGAGTTAAGAGACCAAGTTGAAAAAAAAATGAGATAAAGGACCAAAAGACTAGTTTTGCCAAAAAGTTTTTAAAGAACAAAGATCTATCTATGCTTTGGCAGCAGTTAAGTTAAACAAGCACTAGTTATTGGCCACTAACAAGCAAAGTACAAAACCCATGGCTAGGAATTCAGGTAAAAGAAATTATTTAAATTAAGAAAAACAAGTGGGCAAAATCATTGCACAAGCATGGCAGTAGGTAGTTTTTTTTTTAAGTTTCGCTACAAATTATTCCATGTCTGGTCATTTCAGCCCTATATCATCTCTACCGACACAATTCTTTCACTTACAAAGGGGTAACCTAAAGGCCAAAATTCTAAGATCAGTTTTAGATAAATATATAACATATAAACCAACTAAAATTGAATCTAAATATTTAAATAATTATATTGAAATTACTTTTCGAACATAAATTTCAACCAACGATCTTAAAACTTAGGCAATAATACAATTGTATATTACAAATTAAAACAACATAATAAATTAACATAAACATTTATTATTAACCCTCATGCAAAAGTGTTTTAAAACATCGGTAAGTCGTTGATTCCATCATTTAAAATATGATATTAATCTAATTTCCTCGCCTTGGCCGCAAACTGTCTTGCTTCGGACATGAATCTGCATTTGAATATTCTCAATCAAAATAGGGTTTCTACCAAATATGTGAAATGGGAAGCACCTCTAGGATTTGATTTTATCCTAAATTTTTATGGGAGCTCTTTGGGAAATTTAGGAAGGGCAGGATTCAGAGCAATTATTAGGATAAGGGACGATGCCTGGGTTAAGGGTGTTTGAGTTTTCATTGGAGTCACCAACAATCTTGAAGCTGAGTTGTTGGGAATCCTCTATGGTCACACAACTTGTTGGAAATGACCCACTTCCATTTAGCTGATATTTTGCAATTGTTTGGGAGATTAGGGTAATGCTTAGCGGGTCCACGCAATATAGTATGGTAACCAATGTGCTAACTGGTTGGTGAGGAAGGATGCTACTAGAGCTGCTGTAACCGAGCTTCATCTTTCAGATCCTTGAAGAATTGAGACGCTTTAGGTTGTAGATGCATCAAGGGGTGACTTTTTAGAGGATGTGGTTTTTTTTGTTTCTGAAGTTTTTCCTTAATTTCCTTTTGTTTTGTTGTTGTTTATCACCAAGAAAAAATCTATGGAACTCACCGGCTTACACTTTCGAAGCTATTATATATCACGACTATATAAAAATTGTGATTTGATAAAGTTGATTTCAATTCTTGTATGAAATCTCTGAGTAATATTTATACTGGAGTGTAGATAAACCACTTAAATTATATTTCTATGAGCGCATCATGGTTTAGGTGTAAAGAAATTATTTAATATTATTGACAAAACCATGGGCATTAATAAGGATGGTAAGATGATATTGCACATTATGATTAGGCCACGGTTTTGCCACTTTTCGTAAGCGGTATTGAAGTTATATTATTTTCATTATTATATTTTAGATTTAAAATATAACATTTCCTCTTAATATCCCAACAATCGGGGTCATGTACTGTGCAAATCAGTTTTGATCACTACCTTAGGCCTCTCTCTTTTTTTCTTTTTTTCTTTTACTTTTTACTATATATCTTGAAGATAATTGGATTGAAGGCAATTAATTTTTGGTGATGGCTAGCATGAGGTACCTCAGTAAGTGCCTCATGGATGAGGCACCAAATAGTAATGTGAAAATACATTTTTTTCCTTATCAATAACAAATTCTCCCTAACCCTCACTACTACCCCACCATCCCACCGGCCACCTCATCCCACCGCCGCCACCACCACCACCCCACAGGCCACCCCATCTGACCGACGAACGCCAACACCCCATCGACCGGCCAACCACCACCTCAATAAAAACCCACGTGCCTTTGTTTTCCTTTCGGCAGAGAAGAAGAAGGAAAAATATATAACAAACAAATCCACTATCTATAGTATTTTATGTGAATGATGATTGAAATTACTTCCTAGAATGTCATACAAGCTTACGGAAAGCTGATTGCTAGAAACATCAAGCACCATCATCCCAGAAAAACAGCCAAACTGCCTCATGCAAAGAAACTCAATCACCGGCTAAAAAGAATCACTCTTTCCATTCCCATCCCATATGCTTCTTGAAGTACCGCTGCCACCGCCGTCTCCTCCGCCACCTTCCTGAGGCAGGCTCAAATCTTCACCGACCACTTCTCCGCGTCCATGAGAAGTTTCTCGTATCCGTCATGCATCTCGTCCAGCTACACCACCGACTTGAAATATTGCTTCTCTTTCTCCAAAATTTCCTTGCACCGTCTCTCCTTTTTTGGCGCATCGACGGATCTGGGTTGGGGTTGCTGGGTGAGGGTGGGGTTAGGGTTGCTGGGTTCTGATGTCAGGTTGGGATGGTGGTGGCTGGTTGAGTGGTGGATAGAGGCAGGGGGTGGATATGGAGTGGTGGTGGCCGCAGAGGTGATGTTGGTGATGTAGGGTTCGCCGGAGTTCATCTGTGATTTGTCTTCCTAGAATGGGTAAAGGGAAAATAGGACTTTTTCATTTTATTTTTTATTTTTTGGAGTAACAAATCTAGATCATTCAATATTTTATAATTATATTTAATGGTAGAAAATAATTTATCATGGATGAGGCACTTATTCACATACCTTATGCTAGCCATCACCTTAATTTTTACTCTCTTTATAATTTTTACACACATTGCATGCGCTTTTGCCGAAGAATCCTTTGGAACTAGAACCCATTGCTCTTCATTGTTCCCCAATCATCGTGTTTCACCGACCCCATTCATCCAAGTATAGCTCAACAAGTTGAGGAAACGGATGAGGAAACAATAATCGAAGGATGTGTTGATCTTCATTCCCTCACCACAAAAACATTTTCCAATCACCATATCCTCTTACTCATTATGTTAATACACCTTTGCCTTTGACTACCTTGTTCCAGCCTTTGATAATTTGATATGCTTTCCGTTTTCGCATTACTTCGAAGCACATTCTTTATCAACTTTTACTACATTGTAAATTCTTAATGGTTTGCAAGTAAATAAATTATAGTAAGGATTTGTTTGCAGTGGAGGAGAGCTTTATTTATTTGGGAAGAGGATCTTCTCTCGCAATTGAAGCTCCTACTAACAATAGTTGAATTGAAGGAAAATGCAGCTGACAAGTGGGTTTGGAGGCATGATATAACAAGTGTTTTTTTCAGTAAAATCAGTTTACAAAGCCATCATTACAATATCAAGTTACAGAGGTTGATTATTTCAAAAGATTTTGGGTTAATTAGTTGTGTGCCCCAGAAAGTAATTATGCTTGTTTGGAGGTTAGGCCACGATAGACTACCAGCATTGCGCAATCTGTATCGAAGAGGCATTCTCACAGCAGGTGGAAACAACAACTCGTGTATTCTTTGATTGTGTGTTATTATAAGATATGGTCAACTTGTTTATTATAAGATATGGTCAACTTGTTTAGGAAACAACAACTCGTGTATTCTTTGATTGTGTGTTATTATAAGAGTTCATCTGTGATATGTCTTCCTGGTTAGGATGTGTGGATGGTGGGTGGAATGGGTAAAGGGCAAATAGGACTTTTTCATTTTATTTTTTATTTTTTGGAGTAACAAATCTAGATCATTGAATATTTTATTATTATATCTAATGGTAGAAAATTGTTCCTCATGGATGAGGTACTTATTCACATACCTTATGCTAGCCATCACCTTACTTTTTACTCTCTTGATACTTTTTACACACATTGCATGAGCTTTTGCTGAAGAATCCTTTGGAACTAGAACCCCCTGCTCTTCACCGTTACCCCATTATCGTGGTTCACCTACCCTATTCATCCAAGAATAGCTCAACAAGCTGAGGAAACGGATGAGGAAACAATAATCGAAGGATGTGTTGATCTTCATTTCCTCACCACAAAAACAATTTCCAATCACCATATCCTCTTACTCATTATGTTAATGTACCTTTGCCTTTGACTACCTTGTTCTAGCCTTCGATATTTTAATATGCCTTTTGTTTTCGCATTACTTGGAAGCACATTATTTATCAACTTTTACTACATTGTAAATTCTCAATGGATTGCGAGTAAATAAATTATAGTAAGGATTTGTTGGTAGTGGAGGAGAGCTTTATTTAGTTGGGAAGAGGATCTTCCCTCACAATTAAAGCTCCTATTAACAACAGTTGAGTTGAAGGAAAATGTAGATGACAAGTGGGTTTGGAGGCATGATATAACATGTGTTTATTCAGTAAAATCAGCTTACAAAGCCATCATTACAATATCAACAGTTACAGAGGTTGATTATTTCAAAAGAATTTGGGTTAATTAGTTGTGTACCCCAGAACATAATTATGCTTGTTTGGAGGTCAGGCCACGATAAACTACCAACATTGCGCAATCTGTATCGAAGAGGCATTCTCACAGCAAATGGTTCTATCTGCTTAGGGTGCCAACAAAAGGTGGAAACAGCAACTCATCTCTTCTTTGATTGTGTGTTATTCTAAGATATGGTCAACTTGTTTTAATTGGTTTGGTTTCTCAACAGCAATGCATATTTTTTTCATACTCAGTCTAAACAATTTGTAGGATTACCAAATTGCAATCCAAAATTAGAAATTGTTGGAAGATTGTATGGTCTTTTGGGCAATTTGGTTGGCCCCAAACGATCATATTTTTAACAAAACAGAGCAAGATTTGGAACATAGTTTGGAGATGGTGAAAATCAACTCCTGGAGATGGATATCAGCTTAAAATCAAACTTCTCTTATCCTCTTTCATCGTGGATTCTAAATCCAGGTGTTTGCCTTGATTTTTTCTAGCTGATTTTGGTTCATATAATGGTGTTTAGACATTATCTTTTGTGGCTCTTTCTTGTTACCTACGGGCTCTGCTCTTTGTTCCTCTTTATTGGCTTCTCTGGTTTGTGGTTGCCTTTGGTATGCTCTACTTTGGTTGTGGCTGTCTTTGGTGGTGCGTTCTTTCGCCTGAGAATATGTTGGCTTGGTGCCGCAACTTTTCATTTTGGTGGTTGGGTCAGGTCTCTGTAATATCAATGCTGGCTTAATTGAGTGTCTAGTATATTAGTTACATTTGTCCTCCCTGTTTATTTCCGGGGTTCTTTTATTTGTATACAGGTTCGGGTACCCCTTGTACCCTTTATTTATATACTTTTTGGTTTATAAAAAAAAAAGACATTACAGTTTGCTAGCTGTTTGGTGGTGTTTTGTCGTGGATTTGTTTTCTGTTCTATGTAGCAGGGTTTTTATTGCTGACTTTATCTATGATTCATGAATTTTTCTTTTTTGCCTTGCATAAAGTGCAGCTTTTCTTTGTAAGTTTTGGCTGTCTGTTTAGCATATCTTATGCTACATATTTAGCTTCATTTAATGAATTTTAGTTTATAAAAAAAAGTATTTGTTGTTTTTCAATAAAAAAAACAGTTAGGGAGTTTATTTCACTTGAACCAAAAGCATGTAACATGCACTGAAATTTGATTAGTTACCAAGTTCTTGATTAATGCTAGCATCTCCAAATTTCAGTTAATCTCCTATTCTTTAGATGGTCAACTAAGCTAAATTAAAAGATAGGTAACTAATATGGCCTATTTTCAATTAAACAACGTCAAAAAAATCTCAACATAGTTCTAAATACACCACATAATTGCAATATCTATCCTTGCACCATTGCACATACATGAAGATTGAATTTGGGTCATATTCTCACCCTAATTTCCAACTTGAAAGCAGGAGTACCAAAACAAGCCAAGAGTGGCCAATTCAAGAAAACATTAAGCAAGATCAATTAGTCATATAAAAAAAGAAATGATTCAAATTCAAGAACAAATTACATCAAAAGTTCAAGATCCATTGATCACCAACTTAAAGCAATTTAGCTAGACATAATTAAAGTAAAAAAAAATCAAACAGTATTGAAGACTCCACGGGAATAGCTCCAAGAGGATGAATTCGCCACTGATAACCATTCCTTCAAGGAAAAAATGTTCAGCATGTCATTTGTATTTTTGAGATTTTGACAATAATAACCAAAGTTTGTTCATTATTAACCACAAATCCGACAAAATTAATCAACTTGTCAACCAGTCACTTGAACACCATTAATTAAGATTCGTACACTCATTTAACTAAGTTGTCAGGTGTCTGGATGCACAAATAACATTTTTAGGTAAAAATAGCTACTCACATTCGAGGGGACTGTTTTCAGCCAAAATCCTTTATATCTATCCCTATTGGAAAAAATCAAGTCTCGCATTGACTAGAGATAGTTTCAAATTATAAGTATTGGGCAATCCTCATCCCATGAGCTAGCTTTTGGGATTGAGTTAGGCCCAAAATCTAATATGGTATCAGAGCTATCATAGATCCATTGTTGGACCGTCCACCATGTTATCCACGCATCAAGCCCAATAGTGCTGAGCGTGAGGGGGTGTATTGAGAAAAACCAAGTCCCATAATGACTAGATATAGGGTGCGTTTGGGTAAACAACTTAATTAAGAGCTTATCACATACGACCTTATCGCATGAGAGCTTATGCCATAAGCGCTTAAAGAAAGAAAAAGAAAGAAAGGGGCATGAGAGGATTGGAATAGTGAAAAACACGGAGAGGGAGTTTAGTACATAAGCTCTTATGATAATTCCATAAGCTTTTCCCAGTGACTTATGAAAATAAGTCAAAAACTCCTTATGAGATGACATAAGTTATTTTTAAGCTCTGTCAAACACACTGCATAAGAGCTTATGTCATCAGATAAGTCAAAAGGAGCTTAAATAAGCTCTTCCAAACGCCACCATAATCTCTAATAAGAACTTATAAGTAGCGGGCAATCCAATTAGCTAGCTTTACCCTATTTAAACGTCGCGTTCTGAAGCTTCACCACCTAGGCGTTGATACATGGTGAGTTGGGCGAGAGATGGCCAGTAGCCTAGAAAATTTAATGAAAAGTGCAACTATAAATAATAAACTAATTTTCTATAAAAATTTTCAAAAACTGTGCATGAGAACTAGCTAACAACTCAAGAAGATGGGTACAACTCTCACGATAGTAACAAAAACACAACACTTGTTCAGTAACACTTCCCTAAATGTCTTGGGAAAATAATGAAACCTAAAAATAGAAAAGAATAGAAACTGTAAATTAATATGCAGGAACTCCGTAATAAAAGTTCAAGAGTTCTAATGCTCGATTAAGAAACTAACTGCAAGTTACAAAGATTCATAACCTTCATAAAGAATGATGCGCTTCTATTTAAATGGTGGTGGAGGTTTTCAATGGAGGATGAACCTTTGTGGAAAAAGACTATTTGCTCAATATATAGGCTAGATCCGGGAGTACCCTTATTACAACAACAGAATAACACAAATGGGGGAAGCATTTGGAGTGAAGTAATGAGAGTGGATGAATGGGGAGAAAAATTTAAAAGGGTCATACAACAAGGTTGGTGGATGAGAATTGGAGATGGGAGAAAAACAAAGTTTTGGAAGGATAAGTGGATAGGAGACTATTCTTGGAAAGATAAATTCCCAAGATTATTTTCAATTTCATTACACATTAAGAGAAGAAATGGTAGCAAATATGGGATTTTGGGATGGTGGTCAATGGCAATGGTCCCTAACTTGGAGAAGATACCTTTTCCAATGGGAAATACAGCAATTGGAGGCTTTAATGAATGTTTTATAAGAAGTAGACATGTCCACCAGCTCACAAGATAGGCTATGGTGGAAACACAATAACAAAGGATTTTACACGGTGAAGTCTTTTTCCAAAGCCATATGGGAACAATTCCAAGGGGTGAATATTGTTAAAGGAGCATGGTGTGGTCTAGCTCCTCCAAGAGCTGAGCACTTGGTTTGGTTTGCATTATAGGAAAGACTAAATACTAGAGATAGTTTAAGGAAGATGAATTTGATTAGAGCAGATGAATATATCTGTCCCTTTTGTGGAGGAGAGGAAGAGATAGTAAGACATCTATTTTTGCACTGTTCGTACACCTGGAAAATATGGATAGATATATTAAATTGGTGGAACCTTCAAATACCTGTTACACAAACTCCTAAACAATGATTTGATTGCTGGTTGGGAGCAGTTGAGGGTGGCTTCCAAAGGGAACTATGGATATCCCTCTTTTTGTAGTATTCTGGTCACTTTGGAACCAGAGAAATAGGGTGGTCTTTGAGCAAAAACAAACTGATTAGGGGCAGTTCTCTTACTTTGTAAAACTAAGATTAAGCTTCTGGCTTAATGGATGGAAGCCAAACTGCCCATACAACCCAGGTGAGGTGGTTTACAAATTAGATTGTGTTAAGACATGGAAGGAAAATAAAGATAAAAGGGCAACCATTTAATGGTGCCCACCACCACCAAATAGAATAAAATGGAATGTTGATGGGTCTGCAAAAGGAAAGCCAGGACCAGCAGGAATAGGGGGAGTTCTAAGAAATGATCAAGGTATGATTAAAGCAATTTTTGCTGCTTCTGTAGGAATAAGAGACTCAAATGAAGCAGAATTCATGGAAATAGTATTTGCCCTTGAGATGTCTCTTCAACAGGATTGGTTGAAGGAAATGGGAATAGTCATAGAAACATATTCGAGGAATGCACTGGCATGGGTTAATAAAAAGAATAATGTCCATGGAAGTTAAGATTTTACTGCAATAAGCTACAAAATATTCTTTTAATCTTAAAACATGTTTCTTTTGTTCATAGAAATAGGGAAGCTAACCATTTTGCAGATTCTCTAGCTAAAGAAGGCGTACAGATGGAAGGAAAATGGACTATATGGACTTGAACTTATGGAGCAATATAATGAAGAGCAGGGACAACACTGATACAGATGCCAGTACATAATACATGGGTTTGTTGAGCGACTATATCAGGTGTTGAAGAAGCATAGTGATGGAAATTCTGCTAAACATGAAAAACTACAAATGCTGCTGAAGACAGGTGCATAGAGGAAATGAGAGAACAACATTGTCAAATATGCTTGAGCTAACAAGAAATAAAGAAAGAGGATGCCCTATGGTCCAAAGATGTGTTAATTGTTGCTTTGGTGGTGGGTACGTGATTTTTTCTAGCATTAAGCACATGATAGTTTGGATCCTCTTCATCCCTTCCTAGAAGGTGGGGAGAGTTTTCATTTTGATGCTTGGGCTGGATGGTTTTAATGAAATATTTTAATTATTGAAAAAAAAACCTTCATCACCTACACATTTACAGCTACAAAAATATAAAATAAAAAATAATCATTTGAATAAAATAGATCATAGTCACAAGCCCTTCGTGATATGATCTTAAAGTTTCAAGCGTTTGCGTTTGATGTTTCACTCAATTCACAATCTGAATCATTGCATTGCCACATACTTAACTTATCTTCTAATTTTACACCAGGTAAACCCAAGGTTTTAAAACTCGAATCGGATTGGCTCGGTTCAACCGTAAAATCGGGAATCGATTATGTCTGCGATTCGGTTGGCTCTAAAAAATAGAAAGTCTCATAAGTTAAAAAAACGTTGGAACCAGTAAGAACCAGGTGTAACCACTAAAACCGTTGATCGGGGAACGATTTTGAAAAATCATAATGGTTCGCCAAATTTCTCTCTGAGTTACTTTTTTTTCACTTTTTTCGTCATGATAAGAACCCAGCCATGCCATATCCTCTTCCCACCCGACGCTCTCAGCATTCCACCGGTCGACGATCGTCATTGCCACTGCTCATGGGAGATCCACTGTCGTATTCGTTAAGAGAAATTTTGCTTGACCTGTGGTTGAAAGATGATGGAAGAAGAAGGAAGATAGATAGAAATAATAAACGAAAGAGAAAGTGTTTTTGGGATTTAAATCTATTCTGCTATTAAGGTGCTTTGGGAGTTCCAAATTATGAGAATATGCTACTTTAAAAGAATTCTGATGCAGAGTGAGTATTAGTGGTATAGCTACTTCACTGGTGTAAAGGTGCTTTGGGAGTTCATACTTCAAAGTCTACTAGTAGTATTGATGAGGGGCGATACAAAGTCTAATTCAAAGTCTACTTGAAATTGTCAATCATTTATCGTGTAGTTAATTTGCTCTTATCCATTTGTATTACCTACTTGCACTTTACATTCGCTATTCATATGGTTACCTCCATTAAAAAAAAAAACACAAATCTAAGGAGGAACACTTACTGATGCACCTACATGTACATTACCTAATTGCTTGGTAATATATATATATATATATATATATATATATATATATATATATATATAAAAAGTATTTGAGCAAAAGGTGGTTATTTTGAAATCGTTAATCATTTATCATGTAGTTAATTTGCTCTTATCCATTTGTATTACCTACTTGCACTTTACATTCACTATTCATATGGTTACCTCCATTAAAAAAAAAAAAAACACACAAACCTAAGGAGGAACACTTACTGATGCACCTACATGTACATTACCTAATTGCTTGGTAATATATATATATATATATATATATATATATATATATATATATATATATATATAAGTATTTGAGCAAAAGGTGGTTATTTTGAAATCGTTAATCATTTATCATGTAGTTAATTTGCTCTTATCCATTTGTATTACCTACTTGCACTTTACATTCGCTATTCACATGGTTACCTCCATAAACAAAAAAAAAACAAATCGAACTTACTGATGCACCACTACATGAAAATAAGTGAATAGTGACGGAAATAAACGGCTTTATAAACCGCCGTTAATGGATCATCACCTAAATTAGAGCGGTTTTAATAAATGCCTTAATCAAATAAATTTTAGCAGCGGTTTCTTTCAAAACCGCCACAATCATCATTAAATTATCGGTTTTATGATGAACCGCAAATTAGAGCCGGTTTTAATATACTTACATCTTAAATCTCGCTTTTCTCTCTCACTTTCAAAACGTCATCTTCTACTTAATCACTATTCCACTCTACAAATCAGACCGCGCGACCACCTCCATAGGAGAACCGTCGGCCGCCGCACAACGCAAAGGGGGAAGCACTGCACGTTCTGTTCGGATCCACCGCCGCGAGACGCGTCCTCCGCCGCATCCTGTCCGGTAAGCCGCCATTAATGGTGATTTTCGAACATCACCTTGATAGTTCAAGCTTCTTTCTTATCCTCGAGCTTACCTTCCCTTTTGACTCATGGATGTTTCAGAAAAGGCCCTGCCGTCGTCCACCGTAGCTGTCGCCGACGTCAACCGCCGCTGACAGCAACACCTTCGACATCATCTTCTTCTCTTTCCATTGGTGAGTGTTCACTACTTTTTAACCATTCCTCTCACTTTTTCCCCAATTTCTCATGTGAAACCCTAAACCCCCAATCTCTAATTTGAAATCTCTTGTTAAACTGTTTTGGTGATTGTTTGTTGGTAAATGTGTGTATGTGCCTATGATTGCTTGCGTGCTTCTCTGTTTTTCATTGAGTATGAGAGA
This sequence comes from Sophora flavescens, assembly GCA_030762895.1. Classification (NCBI taxonomy): domain Eukaryota; kingdom Viridiplantae; phylum Streptophyta; class Magnoliopsida; order Fabales; family Fabaceae; genus Sophora; species Sophora flavescens. Next base: position 258,958,404 of record CM061063.1, read on the forward strand.
TTGGGAGGGAAAAGACGTGATGAAAATGGAATAGCTGAGATTTGATTTACAATTTATTAAATAATGTTGTTTTTGTTGTATATTCAGAGTATATTTCAACTTCTCGGTGAAATTGAGGAATAAGAGCAGGGTAATCAAGTATGCTTTTGGTTTTATAGATGTAGATGGTGATCCATTGTTTAGCATAATGATTTAATGAAGTGTGGCTTTAAGTTGAATTTCCAATGGGAACCATATATTGTCTTTAATAGAGTCATTGATCAATGCTGAACTATGGTTACAACGATGGTATGACTTGGCATGGTCTGATGGTATCAATTCCTCAAGACTCATTGCCACTGGAGATATAGTCAATGCATACGTGATGCTAATTAAGAAAAAACATGTTTCTTCATATTCAGTGTAAAATTATAGTCTATGGAGAGAATGCAAGAGAAATGACAAGCCATAAAATGCTTGTTCTAACATTGTAATTTGAAGGGTTTCTTAGGATGTCTAAATGAGTTGAATATTCTCTTCTTTCACATTTATAAATATTGCTACTATAAGAAAAAATTTAACAAATGCAGTATGCAGGGCGGTGTGATATGCGTAATGTTATATGCAACAGTCATGGCTACCCAAAAATTCTTAAAAGTCATGTTTTTTACATGTAACTTTTTTTAACAATTCTTTAATTCGATCTCTGTAAATAAAGTATCATTCTTCTTTGGCCTCACGATGAAAAATCGTCTAGCTTAAAAATAAAACCCTTCTTTAAGGTGAATGATTTTTCCCCATACTAAATGTTGATATGCATGTCCATATGCATTTATGGAATATATAAAGGATATTTGGTAAATGGATTAACCACCTGCAAAAATACATGTAATAGATAATAATGTTAGCAACTTAAATGGTTAATATAGGATGTTAACAACATGCTGATATATGAGTTAAACTAGACATAAGAGTAGGATAAGCTTATTATAAACTGAGTTTGTTTCTAAAGTGAGTATGTAAATGTGTATCTATTATTCTAAAACAGAAAGATATTGGAATGTTGCTGGGAGACTTCCACATGAGGATCTAGAGATTGAAGAGTGGCTTTTTGCTAAAGACCCAGCAGATATTTACATTCTTAGGTGAGTAGTTTCTAAAGTTGCCAATGCTTTATTATTTCTACTAAGTTTATGTTTTGTTTTCAGGATTCACTGTAAATAACTTTCATGGTATCTTGTGCCTGCATTGTTTTATACTTTGAACATTTATGACTTGTGTGTACTATGTTTATAGTCACAAGTTTTTTAATCACTCAAGTTGGATTATAGTGGTATCCTATGTTTATCCTATGTTGATATTTAATTTATGAATGGAAGTGCTTATTTAGCATGGTCTTTCTGATAAAGTAAGTGTATGCTATTTGCAGTTTCCAAGAGGTAGTTCCACTGAATGCTGGAAATGTGCTAGGAGCAGAGGATAATACACCCATTTCAAAATGGGAGGCAATCATTTGAAGAACTCTAAACAAACCTTCAGAGTCTGACAGTAAACACAAAATAACAAATTCTAACTTATGCAGTGGGTCCAGTTTGATTAGTATGTCTCTCTTTCGCCATTGCCATAGGCTTCGTTTGTTCCCATCCGTCTTCTCGTGTTCATTGATGAGTTATTTCTTACTAACAATGATTTTCTCGGTTCGGGATTTGAATTATCGTGACGCGATGTTGGATGTGGAGGTCCGAAAGTTGGTGGCTCTAAAGAAGTGGGATGAAAACTGGTTGGTGTACTCTTTCTAAATTTAGTCATGTTGCCAATGAGAGAAAACTGGTTGGTGTACTCTTTCTAAATTGAGCTTCAAGAAGTCCAATTCAGGGACCTCCCATCTCAAGTTAGCTATGCACAAAGCCTCCTTTATAGTCAACTGGGATATCGAGTATTTTTTTTCGGATGAGTCAGTAACAAAGAAGCTTTTGAGAAAGTTATAACATGAAATTGTAGATAATTTTTATGTTAAGATAATTTTGAATTACTTTTGAATAAGATTTGTGCTATTTACGAATTATTGACATTTTTGTTCATTAATAATAAAGTTTTGAAGCATTTTTGTGTTAATTTGGTAAATATTTTGTTGATTAAAAGTTCGGATTTCAATCAGGTGTCTTAAAAAAGCAAATCAATGAATAGATTTTTTTTTTTAAAAAAAAAGCATTAAATATTTGGCGGCGGTTCAAACCGTGGCTATAATTTATAATAATAATTCATATAATAAATTTTGTGGCAGTTCAAAACCGCTGTAGCTTTTATTTGTTTTTAAATAAGATATCAGTGGCGGTTTAAAACCGCCGCTAAATACATTAATGAACCGCTAAATATTTCAATGAATTCGAACTTTATTGATTGTGGCGGTTTGAACCCGTCGCTAAAATAGCGGTAAAGGTTCCAGCGGTTACTCTAAACCGCCTCAGATTGACTTAACGACAGTCATTTTAGAGGCAGTTTTTGAACCGCCGTAAAATACCTTAGAGGCAGTTATAACCGCCGTTATTTGATACTAAAAACCGCCGCAAAACGACATATTTTTGTAGTGCACCTACATGTACATTACCTAATTGCTTGGTAATGCCAGAGTTGCTGAGGAAAGAGCCATGATGGTTTGATGTCAAGCTCTAGCACTCCATTTCTCCACAAAGACCTTACTAAGAATACCTCACATAAACTACAAAGAAAAATGTTAGAAGGTAAAAAATAATATAAAAGAATAAATAACTAGAGTAAAAAAAAGATTTGAATTAATATTCATAGCAAATACTAATATTGCTTAAAATTTTGATTATCTAAAAAAACTAATATTGCTTAAAGTTCAATCACATGTAACAACACCAAAAACTTGGTTACTGGCAAGTATATCGTACCAACTAATATATAAAAAGGAATGAGTATTTTGAATGTGATATCCACAAGAATTGAATGAAATTCTCAAAAGAATTGAATGAAATACTATCACTTTGTCGGATTAGTACAAATTAGGACTTTTGAGGGATTTCTTGGTATTGGATTGTAAATAAAGAGGAAATAAATTGCAGAAAATCAAAACAGATAAATCAAATAGAGGTTTATTTGTTTTTTAATTGATGAATAAGTTTTTTTTTAAATAATTGATAAATAAGTCAAGGAGTTGATTTCGCTTGAACAAAAATGATTTAACATTCCTTGAAACTTGTTCAATTACTAAGTAATTAATTAATGCGTGAATTCCCAATTTTTAGTTAATCTCTAATTTTTAAATTATTCACTATGCTTGATTAAAAGAAATTTAGCTAATCGTGTAGCCTAATTTCAATTAAACAGAGTCAAAAACATATCATTGAAATTCTGAAAACACCACATATATTGTAACATCTAACTCTAGACCATTGCACAGGTGCAAGATTGAATTTGGGTCATACTCTAATTTCAATTTCCCAATTTATGGCAAGAGTACCAATATATATATATTTTAAAACAAAATGGCGTGCAAAGGCATCACTGCTTTTACTAGACATCCCAACTATGTTGGCACCCCTAGCAAAAACCCATCATTTGTAGCACACCATATATTTATTAATAAAGGAAAGAGAATCAAAGAATACGAAACCATGGGGGGCATAAACCTTACCCATGTGAATCAAGAGAATCTAAACTTAGGATAACAAATCCTATCTAAGTGGAAATCATTGATTAAAAAATAGGGATTGTATTCCACCAAGCAGAGCTATCTATTGTAGTTCCATAACTAGCTAATTTGTCGAAAGACACACAATGCCCTCTCTAAACACATAAGAGTATACAAAGTGCATTTTCTTAGTCAAAGATAGCATGTTCCCCCATCTACACGGAAGCTTCAAAGGGACCATGGATAGGTTTTTGAATGCTTGGATTGCCAATTCAGAATCACATTCAAGCCAAATATAATTCCACCCTCTTACATAAGCTATTTCCACACCGTACATGATACCCGAGCTTGCAATGCAAAAGACGAGCCAATGTTGAGAGCAAAGCATCCAAGAGAAGCAAACTAGCTTATCCCTATAAATTCTACCACATGCCGCTATGCCCAGGCTTCCTTTTACAGATCCATCAGTATTTAACTTGATCCAATTAAAAGTTGGTGCTTTCCAAATAAAGAGTACCAAAATATATCAACAGTGACAAATTCAAAGAAGCATTAAGCATGAATTCAATCAATTAATCATATAACCTTATTCTTTCAAACTCGATTACAAATAACATCAAAAGCACAAGATCCATTAATCCATAACTTAAAAGGTTTAGGTAGACATAGATAAAGTAAGAAAAATCAAACTCTAGTGAAAACTCAATAGGAAATGCTACAAAGAAGATAAAGCATGTTTGTTTAAGCTTTTTACCAATGAAACAAGTGTCCAAATCTGGGCGGGGGGGATGGGGAGACTCCCATACAGGTTTTCAATTTCTGAAAAGGATTTAGGTGACCACAAGCTCAACAATGGGCATGTATCTTTCTTCTTCATGAATTTTCCTGTCTATTTGGGTCACAAAGATTTGCGGGAGGTCTTCTCGAAATGGGGAAAGGTAACTGAAGTATTCATTCCAACCAAGATGGACAAGTATGGCAAAAGATTTGGGTTTGTTAGATTTTTCAATGTTCATCAACTAAAGGTTTTGGAGGCTAAATTAGATGCAATAGTGATTGGCAACCAGAGGATGAAGGTGAATCTTCCCGAGTTCGAAAGGGCAGGGGATTAACTGATATGATCAAGGATTGATCACTAAACATTTGAGGATCTTTATTTGATTTCAAGTGCTAAGAATTCAAGATCAAACACAAACTAGAACAACAGAATGAAGCTTGATTCTCAAGTGAGAATCAAGAGAAACAAAAAGGAGTAGAAGAGCACAATTATATATGAATTGAAATGACAAGAACAAGAATAAATGTGCAGAAATTAAAGAAAGAAAGTAGAAAATGGAATAGGAAGAAGATGAAGGGAAGGCGCCACAAATTGAATCATCTTTGAGAAGAAGATTGAATTTGATAAGCCAATGGAGGATTCAAAGGTTCAACTCGTGAACCAAGAAGAGGAGAACTCTCAACTCTCTCTAGAAATCTCAAGTGTGAGAAAACTCAAATGTATTCAAAACTCTTAAAAATTATTTACCTAAACTTAAGATGCAAGCTAGTCTTACTTGAGGTGTAAGCTACTCTAAGTCTTAATGGGCTCGGAACACTCTTAAGCCCAATTATAAGCCCAACTAAATCAAAACCTGTACAGAATTTCTTGCTAAACTTGTAGCCCAATTTAAGTCATGATAGACGCCAAACCAGGTCTTGAGTCAATAATAATATTTGTAGATAATCTTCTAAGCTTTCCATCGCATCCAAGATCACTTCAATCAGACATCTACAAATCAAGAAATAGTCAAAATTGTGAAGTAGGTTTGATTTGGATTTGCTTCAAAGTTGACTTGTCCCAGTTGGCCCATTAAGGTTGTGCTTCCTAGGATCACATCATTAACTATGAAGAGAACCAAAATCCAACGTTCTTTGACAAAAACAGAAACATGGTTATTTGTAGAGAATGAATGGGTATATCTTTTAATGTGAAAAATGAAGATATGAAATGGCTTCAAGGAAGCAATGTTGTTAAGCTTTCAACCCCTTAGATACTTCAATTCAAGCGAGATTTCTCCTGGATGGAATCAAATCCATTAAACATGTGTTCTTGGGTGGAAAGTTTGTTCTTCTTATGTCTGAGGATAACAAATAATAACAAATATCTATCTTTAATTTTAGAAGGCATTAAGTCTTCTCTATCAAAATGGTTCTCCAATATAGTTCCTTGGACATAACAATTTAGCTTGGGTGATGGGTCCACTTGGTTGAGGGTAACAGGGGTCCCTCCTTATGCTTGGAATGTAGATCTCTTTACTATGTTGGCAATTCTTGAAGGGAAATTTATTGCCAAGGATGAGAAGACAATTTTGAAGTCAAGACTGGACTTTGGTCGAATCATGATAACTACTCCAACAAAGGAGTTTATCAATAGAATTTATAAGATCAAAGTGAATGGAATGGTTTTTTTTTTACATTAGGGTGTTGGAGGAAGCTTTCTTCAATGGGAAAGGTACGCCTCTAAGTAACTTGAGGAATATTGGTTCCGTCGACAAGTCTGCTGCTTCTTATGAAACGGTTTAAGGATCTTGGGTTGAAGCCGGAGGAGGAAGCCATTTTACGCGGGGGGGAGGCGGTTGTTTCATAAATAGTGGTTTAGATGGGCCGCAAAGTGTCAACATCAAACAGGGTAAGTCTAAAGAAAAAAGGGTGGGAATGGGGGCTGAATGGATTACATGAGGGCATTATCCTTTCGGATTTTAGACGAGAGGAAAATGGGATCAATGAAGGAGATCATCAGCGCTTAGATGGAGGGTCTTCACAATGGCTTAGAAATGGTGTTCAAGAGAGAGTTTTTTCCATATGCTTGGTGGAAGAATCTCATGCTGCCAACTTTTCATCATCTTCTTCTAAGGGGAGTATTCGTAGTCCGGGAGGCTTATGATTCTTTGGCTAGCCGAGTTTCAGTGGTGCCGGAGAATGTTCATACTGCAGAGCTAAGGGAGGATGGGTTGCAACGGCTCGGAGATATTTCAAATCAAGATTTTGAAAAAGATCAGTTTCCGAGGAAAGGTCTGCAGATGGCTGTAGAGCTAGCTCGATTGTAGGGGTAGGTGTTCGGAAAAAGTTTGTTCAAGATGTTGATGTTCTCGCCACATCCTCCCTACTCTTCGGCATCTCGGCGGTGAAAAAGGGGATAGCAAAGCAAGGTTTTTGAATTGTATGTTTCAAAAGAATGGGCCAAGTAATGAGTGCCTAACTTGGATGAGCAAGGAATTGGGTCGGAAGGAAATGTTTTAACCTCTCGATGATAGTGTGATTTTGGGTAAGGATGGGAGCCATTTAGACATGGGGTTGGGAGGCGATGTAAGCAAAATCTTAAACATTGGTACAATATTTGGTTCTCTTATAGTTCATTTTTGTATTCACATGAGAGTACTATTTGTACTCCTTATCAATATACTTTAGATTATAAAAAAAATGTCATCCCAATGCACTTTTGACAAAAGCTCCACTTTTGTTCCTTCGATTAAACGTGATTTTGAGACCCCAAAAATCTTATACAAACAGGCTAAAAGTCACCATCCTGGAATCCATTCCTTCAAGGTAGAAATGGTTTCTCATGATCCATGTGATTGATTTCGGCCTTTGTATCTCTCATTTGGAACATCTAAAGGATAACAAAAAGTCTCAATATGAAACATCACCACTTAGGCACTAGTATTAGGTGCCTAGGCACACAACAATTAACCCAGGAAAAATTGGGTTCTAATCTAACAATTCTCTGTCATTCTTGTTTAGTAGCTATTTGTTCATGGGCGCCTACGTGCCGGCTTGGCTAAGAGATGGCGTCGGGCTTGGGTCTGAGCTCTTTGGTATCTAATGCCTAGGATTTGTCCCAAAAATAGATTGAGGTAGTTTGAAACAACTTCATGCAGTTCCACACAACTTTCTCAAACCTAAAAGTCACACAAAAGCACTAATAAGCTAAAAAAAATCAATGAAAAAGCGAAACTATATTAAACCTTATCTTAATGGTTTCAACATCTGCTCCTAGCTCTTCGATTACTGGATTGTCAGACCTGTTCTTCTATTTTGTAAACATTGCAACTGCTCTAGCTCCTTATTCTTATTCCCTATACTAACATGAGTCAACCGTTGATCACAAGATACTATCAAATGCGATGGCTGTGAGCCATAGGTCATTTGGTTCAAGCTCCAATATAATGTCCAATTGTAACTTATGAGTTAATTTGATTTTCTGACAGAAGAAAAACAATTGTAATTTTTTTGAGTGAGCTGATTTTGAAGCAAATAATCATCCAAGTGGATTTAAAAAAAAAATTAAAAAAATGACATGTCATGCCACGAGACACTGCTAACGTGGACTTCTGACTGTCACGTCAACAATTGACGACAGCAATTGACGGCAGGGACATATTTCCAAATAAAACAAGGACCAAAATTAAAGCAAATAAAAGATAGGGACTAAAACCAAAATGACTTATATTTTCAGGGACCAAAAACTTCATTAAGACTTAACTATATTAAAAATTATTTTCAATAAGCCATGTTGCAATAAAAAAATAATATTTTGTCCACGTGTCACTGTTGACGTGGCAGACAGAACTCCACGTCAGGAGTTAACAGTAGTAGTTAACGACAGGGACTTATTTCAAAGAAAAAAAAGTTACACGGACCAAAAACAAAGAAAACAAAAGATAGGGACTAAAATCAAAGTCACTTATATTTTCAGGCTAACACTTCATTAAGCCAATCGTAAATAATAATCTAATTTTCTAGAATTTATTCATAACACATGTCTGAAACTAGCAATGGACTTAAGTAAACGAAGAAAACTCTCACAAAAAGTAACTAAAATACAACGTTGTTCAACATTGGAGTTACACAATAACTTCAAAAGTGTAAGTTGATGACTTCCCAAATATATGAAAACGAGGAAGAAATTGAATTAAATTCATATTTTCAACGATGGAACAATGAACGACCAACGTCTTACAACACTTGAATATGAGGTTTGAACACAAATGTTTATGTTAACTTATTATGGTCTTTTTATTTGCAATATACAATTGAATTATTACCTAAGTTTTAAGATCACTTGCTGAAATTTATGTTCGGAAAGATATTTATGTATAATTACTTAAATCTTCCGATTGTTTTTATGTTGGTTTATATGTTTTATATTTGTCTAATATTAATATTAAAATTTCAACCTTTTTATTATGCCCCTTTGTTAATGAGAAAAATTACATCGATGGATATCTACAAAAATGACCTTTACTTAAATTTATTAAGTAAAAACGAAGAGAAAACTAATAATATTGGACTGAAACGATCAGAAATGGATTAACTTTTAACTAATTACAACTCCGCATAAAAAAACCTACCTTATATCATCCACAAGCACTGATTTACCCTCTTCTTAAATTGCTTAAATTAAATATTTTCTCTTTCCTTCATTCCTAGCCAAGGTTTTCGCAGTTAGCTGGTTATTGGGTAATAACTTAAGCATGTTTAATACAAGTGCTACAAAAGACATAGATATCTAACCTTTAAAATGTTTTTTCTCGTGGGTCCTACTAATATTTGCTTTAGAATTTGAAAATAAATCAAATATCAGTGGGACCCATGATAAAAACGTTTGACAAAACTTGTCTTTGGGTCCCTTATTTTAATTATTTTTTCAACTTGGTCCCTTGATTTTTATTTTGTGATAAAGAAGTCCCCTAAGTTTACAAACGTCAACAATGTTGGCCAAAATGTTAATCTTCGTCCAAAACCATTGCAAACAATCATGTGTGTCTATTAAGTATCCAATCCAGCGCTAATGTGGTGTTGGCCTGGCCAAAACGATGCCATCTCGACGACTTCCCATGACCATGTGACATCTTTTCTCAAAATTAAGGTTTCCAAACTTCTACAATTTTCATCATCCTCCACATTATTGCAACAAGCGGTTTTCAAAGTTCTAAAATATTTATAGTTTCTAGAAAATTTGTTTACCCTATTAATTTTGGAATGCGAAGTCCAGTCAACCGATCATCTTACAGTAGAATGTCAAATTTTAAAGAATCTTTTCTGTGATTTCCATCCGCTCATGTAACAACCGCACACAAATTTATCAAACCATTCATGACAGGTGGCAACATTGATTTCACAATTGTAAAGCTTTAAAACTTTCAATGTTTGGATGTCTAGAAAACAAAAACAAGAACAAATCCTTTTCCAAAAAAAGTTTAACTCAAGTTCTTTGATCCCCTTTGAAATGCAAATTTGAAGCCGTTTTTCAACCATGGGTTCTACTGCAACATGATTTATATGCAACTAAAAAGGTTGGATCTCAGGAACCTTATGAGAATCAACGACCCGATCAATCAATGGTGTGAGGTTCTCTTCATTATCACAACAAAAGGAACCTCACAGCATTGATTGCTTGAGTCTTTGATTCTCATAAGGATCTTGAGATCCAATCTTTTGCATATAAATCTTGTTTGTGTAGAACCCTTGAATAAAAAATAGCTTCATATTTACATTAAAAAGGAGATCAAAGAACTCGAGTTTATTTTCTTCCAAAATGGTTTTATCCTTGTTTTTGAATTTCTAGACATCCAAACATTGAAAATCATAAAGCTTTACAATTTTTAAATCGTATTGCCACATGTCATGAGTGGTTTGCAAAATTTGAACACTTGTGGTTCAAGCCGATGGAGATAACAGAATAGAAGCTTGAGAAGTTGACGTTCTATTGTAAGATGATTGGTTGTCTGGACTTGGCTAATTGTTCCAAAATTAAGCGTGTAAGCATATATGCTAGAAATTCGGAAACGCCAATTTTGAGAAGATAGCATATGGGCATGGTAAGTCGCCAAAATGATTGACATCGTTTTTGCCAAGTCGACATCATGTCGATGTTATGTTCGACACTTAACAGACATGTAGGATCGTTTGTAACGATATTGGACGAAGAGTAATATTTAGGTCAACCTTGTTAATGTTTGTGAACATAGAGGGCTTATTTGTCCTAAAAAAGGTTTCAAGTTGAAAAAAAAATAAGATAATGGGCCAAAAGACCAATTTTATCAAAAAGTTTTAAAGGGTAGAGATGTATGCCTTGGTAGCAATTATGGTAAACATGCACTAGTTATTGGCCACTAACAAGCAAATTGCAAATCCCATTGCTAGGAGTCAAGAAAAAAGAAAATATTTAACTTAAGCAATACAAGAAGGCAGAAATGGTGAACAAGGAATGCAGTAGGTAGTTTTTATGTTATGTTGTAACTTCTTAAAAATTATCACATGTTTGATCATTTCCGCCCTGTATTATAAGTCTTGTATTCATCTTTATTCAATGAATTACATGTTATAAAGTCCTTTTTGCATATCTCTACCGATGCAATTCTTCTAAGTAACAAAGGGGTAACCCAAAAGGCCAAAATTCTAAGATTATTTTTAGAGAAATATGTAACATATAAACCAACTTAAATTCAATCGAAAGATTTAAATAATTATATAGAAATAGCTTTCCAAATAAAATATGTCACCCTATGATCTTAAAACTTAGGCAATAACTCAATTGAATATTGAAAATAAATTAACATGAACATTTAAAATCAAACCTCATATTGAATTGTTGTAAGACGTGAAAATATGAATTTTTAATCCAATTTCTTCGCCTTGGCTGCAAATTGTCTTGCTTCAACATGAATCTGAATTTGAATGTCCTTAATTAGAATAGGGTATCTATCGGATAAGTGAAATTGGAAGCACTTCTAGGGTTTGATTTTATCCTAAATGTTTATGGGAGCTCTCGGGAAACCCGAGAAAAGCCAAATTTGGATAAATCGTAAGGAGGGGGACAATGCCCGAGTTAGGGGTATTCAAATTTCATTGGAGTGCCCAACAATCTTGAAGTCAAGCTGCTTGGAATCCTCTACAATCTTCGTTTAGTTTGGGAGACCGAGATTTAGGGTTTTTTCTACTATTCCAGTGTGAAATAAGCTTTAATCCTTGTTAGAAATGACCCACCTCCCTTTCACAGATATTTTGAAATTATTTGCGAGATTGGGGCCATGATGCAATAGGATTTGGTGGTTCGACTGAGACACGTCCTACAGGAGGGCAACCAGTATGTCGTTTGGTTGGCGAATAGGGCGCTACCGTGAGCTGCTGCAAATCATGAGCTTCATCTTTCACCCTCTTCAAGTATCAAGATGCTTCCAGTCTGCAGATGCATCAGGAGTGACTTTTGAGAGGGATGTAGTTTTTGTTGACGAATCTGGGCAAGTATACCCAGTCGTGCAAGTAATACGGTGGTAAGACCGGTTTATCGTATCCACGGGGACTGCTACAATTACTAACACTTACCAAACCAATTACTATTTAAGCGGATTCTTGGATTGAAGAGAGTTCTAAACTAACAAAAGCTAGGACTAACAACATAAGAAAAACAAACTCTTTTTGTACTTTTCTCAAACACTTGGAAGGCAATAAAAGATGGGTTTTAAATATGATAAAAGATGTTGGGATTAGGTTCACCAAACTTCATTCTCATGCAATGAAAGGAGCCACAAACAGTTTCTACTTCAATTATGACAATCAATCCACTAAATTACTCAAACCCCGATCCCTCGGATGGCAAGAGCCTAAATCCACTAATAGACCCTAATTCCTTAGGTGGCCTAGATTAATGAATTTGCATTATGATTGGGGATTACCACGATTGCTAATAAACCTAGTTCCATTCCTAGATACAAGGCTTATCGGGTGATTAATCTCAATTCCGGTTATGATACTGAACGTCCCCATTGCATACCAAAACACATATCAAGTCATGGGGGTGCTAGCCACAACAAGCATTAAGCACGAGAATCAATCACTCAATAATGAAGTAAAAACCATATTGCAATATCAAGTCATATACATGAGAAATCGGAAATGGCTACCCTAACCCCAACAATGGGAGTTTAGTTACACATCATCAAAGGAGAAGGGAAAAGGAAAGATACTAAGATGGAAGAAGGGAAACACTCCATGGAAGGATGAACCCAACCACCACAAGTCACCAAGAATCGTCCCCCTAGGGTTTCTCTCCGGGCTGCCTCCTTTTCTCTGCTCCAAAAACTCCCTTTAGTTCTGTCTCTCTGCGTTTCTTTAAATAGACCTGCTGCGCGTCCACGGCCGTGATGGCCATCACGGCCAGGCCGTGACGGATTCTCTCTGCGCAGTTTTGGCAACTTTTCGTCTCTCGCGTGGCGAGACATTTGTTCGCGTCGCGAGCCCTGCTGCTCACGCCGTGATCTCCATCACGGCCAAGTCGTGATGGATTCTGACTTGTGGTGGTTTTGGGTCACGGCCGTGATGTATATCACGGCTAGGCCGTGACAGACTCTGACTTCAGCCTTTCCGTCTTTTCAGTTTTGCTCGATCATGGCCGTGATGGGCATCACGGCTAGGTCGTGATGGACTCTGTTTGGGTCATTTTCTTCACTTTTAAGGCTCTAAATCAACCAATCTTCATCATGGCCAAACCTTGGGCATTTAATCATGAATTCCTGCAAAACAACACCACAACACCGCTTCACCCGTTCCAAGGGAAAATCTAACTAAAATCAAATAAAGAATGCCTAATCTATATGCAAAATGCATGCAAAAGTGTACAGAAAATATCATGTAAAATCACACTATCAAATCACCCCAAGCTTATTCAATTGCTTGTCCTCAAGCAATCACTAAGGCCAGTAGAATAAACAGAACATGGATAGTGAACTAAGAACCCCAGCAAATAATCCAAGCAATAGGCAATTCAAACAATTCAGCAAGAGACAATCAATTCAAGTCCAATTAGAGGCTTAGGTTCCTTAGATTCATGTTCTCACTGATTTGGGCACACTTTCTCACTTGAAGCTCACCCCAAGCTTGTTCAATTGCTTGGCTCTCTTCCTCACCACTCAAGTGTTTAGGAGAATAAGGCATTTCACTCAATTTTCCTCAAGGAATGAATCCTACCATAGGCTTGACTATAAACCAAATCTCTACTTTATTAATGAAAACAATTAAGAATCAAGAGGTCTTTACTTGGTTGTAACGTGGCCAAGGGATTAATCTTTAGGTGGGGATAACAAGAAAAGGACATTTCAAAAGGCTACATAAACATCAAGCATTGCAAACATGACCTTCTAAAATACCTTCTTGGGTTTTCAATTCATTTTTCCACCTTTCTTTTCTTTCTTTTTCTTTTTATTTCTCATTTCTTTTTGTCATCCCCTTCTCTAAAGATTTTTCTCTTTCTTTTATTTCTCTTTTGCTTGGAGAAGGGGAAATTTTTTTCAACTCAAGAGAAATATTTTTCTTTGATTCTTTCATCCCAAACTTTTTCGACTACCTTTTTCACCCTTTTTGTAATACTTTAGAAGGTCCCTTATCAAACATATTTATCAAAACATTCCAGGGTACCAAGAAAAGCATTTTTATTCTTTCAGGCTCGAAATTGGGCAACTAAGGGGTAGCATTTCATCATTCAAAGCTCAGAAGGCCAGAAAAATACCTATTGCCTCAATCATTTTCAAAAATATTTTCAAAAATTTTTAAGCTTCAAAATGGTTTCAAGTCAAGTTCTAGAGAAAGCAAACCAAGAGGAATAACACTCTAACACAAAGAATGGGGTAAAATTTTGTGAGTACCCCTTTATGGCTCAAAATCTCACATTTTTAGTTCAGAATCAATGAAAAACACAAATCCTCAGAACCATATGCTAATTCTCAACTATCCAAGATTATCTCAAACATTTTCATTTTCAGCCATATCACAAGAATAAACAGAATTGGGTTCAACAATTCACTATCACAGATTAATTGGCACTTAGTTCTCACAATTGGATACAAAATCTAAGCAAGGGCAATCTAATTGTGTGATCATGCAAAACTATTCATGCAAGACTATATGAATGTAACATGAAAAATGCAAATGCAAAATACCCCTACCCCAAGCTTAAGAATTTACATTGTCCCCAATGTAAACAATCAAGTTGGAGAAAGGGAAAAAAAAAATAAAACAAAATAAAATAAAAAATTGGAACGGCTTACAGAGGCGGTAGCTGGTGCTGACTTTGCTTTTTCTCTGCCCTTTTTGCTCTTCTCCTTGTCTCCTTGCTCTCCCTTCCTTCCTTCCTACCCTGAAAGCACTTGTCACTTCTCAATTTATTATTTTTCCTCTTGAGCTTCTCAAATTATTCAAGAGGTTAAAGCAAAAACAAAACTATTAAGAAAATGAAAACAACTAAAAAGAAGAGTTAAGAAACTTGGGTTGCCTCCCAAGAAGCGCTTCTTTAACGTCACTAGCTTGACGTGTAGACAACTTCTTTTAATTAATCGGGGTCTGCTGGACATAGAATTGCAAGAGCACTTTTCTTCCATGAAACTCCCGTAAAGAGCTGATTTTGCTTTGAAGGCCAACAATTGTGCTTCTGCTTTGCCTTTTTCACTCGGGCCTCTTGCCCTTTTTCTTACTCCTTCTCGGTGGAAATTCTGTTTTCACAAGATGAGCAGATCCAACTTCATCACCAACTCGATACCTCATTTGTCTTGCATAGCTTCGCATTTGCTTTCATGTTGGGCTTTTCCTTCTTCTCTGGAGTAGAGGGTGGTGTTGATGTGCAACAACTTCTTCAGCCACTTGTATCCACCATATCCATGCGGAAACACTCCTCTTCAAGCTTTCGGACGATGCATAACTTCCAATACCTTGAAATTGACTTCTTCTTCTTGCACTCGAATTTTAGCTGGCCTTTTTCTACATCTATCAAAGCTCGCCCAGTGGCTAGAAAAGGTCTCCCAAAGATGAGCGGAACTTCAAAGATCCTCCACCTTGTCTAAAACCACAAAGTCCGCTGGAAAGATAAACTTATCCACCTTTACAAGAACATCTTCCAAAATACCATAAGGATGCTTGATTGATCCGTCGCCTAATCGCAATGCCATCCTTGTGGGTTTCACCTCTCCTCCCCGAGCTTGTTCAACATGGAAAGCGGCATCAAGTTGACACTTGCTCCCAAGTCACATAAGGCCTTCCAGATAGACACATTCCCAATAGTGCAAGGGATTGTAAAACTCCCAGGATCTTTCAGCTTCGGAGGTAGCTTCCTTTGTAGTATTGCACTGCATTCCTCAGTTAAGGCAACAGTTTCGCCTTCTTTAATCTTTCTTTTCTTTGTGAGCAGTTCTTTCATAAATTTTGCATAATGGGGCATCTGCTCAAGTGCTTCAGCAAAAGGGATATTGATCTGCAACCTCTTGAAGATATCAAGAAACTTGGCAAACTGTTCATCTTTCTCCTTTTTCTTGGTCAAATGAGGGTATGGCAACTTCACATAAGAGGGAATCACTTGAGGCTTGTCCCAATCTTTCAAAAGCTGACTTTTAGTCTTCCTCAAAATTGAATTCTCATCTACTAGCTTCTCCCTCTTGTCTTGTGCACTACCCTTTTCTTCTTTCTCAACTATAACATCTTGACCGTTTTCTTATTTTTCTTCTGCACTCAATTTTGTTTTCCCATCAACATTCTGATTCTTCACCAAAGGTTCACCGGCCACATTCTCAATACTTTTTCCACTCCTCAAAACAATAGCATTGCAATGCTCCTTCGGATTAGTTTGAGTGTTACCAGAAAAACCACTGCTAGTTTGCTCGGCTAGGTGCTTTGCAATTTGGCCAACTTGAACCTCCAAATTCTTTAGAGAAGCATCGGTATTTTTCTGGTTCGTCATGGACAACTGCATGAACTGATTAAGTGTGTTTTCTAGAATAGAAACCCGATCTTGAAGCGGTTGTGTAGGAGGAGGTTTGCTTGTTTGCCCGGCATCTTGATTCCAACCAAAATTTGGTTGATTCCTCCACCCTTGGTTGTTGCCTTGTCGCCCATAGTTCCCCATATAATTGGCTTCTTCATGGGAACTAGGTGGTGCCTCACATCTTCCATTCTCATGATCACCTCCACAGAAATCACATCTCAGTACCTGTTGGTGTGGCATGGATGTCCCTTGAACAGATTGGAGTTGTTGTGGGAGTTGAGCTAGTTGTTTGGTAAGAGACTCCAATTGTTGTGTCATGATCTTGTTCTGAGCCAACAATGCAGTTTGTGAATCTAGCTCCAACACTCCCCTTCTTTGTGTGGGACCCCGATCATGATGCATCAAATAATCATTAGAGGCCATTGCTTCTATCAAAGTCAGGGCTTCCTCTGCTGTCTTTGTATTCATTGAACCTCCAGCTGAGGCATCCAACATGTACCTGGTTGATGGCCTCAATCCATTACTGAGAATGTTTGCATCTGAGTAAGATTATCAAAACCATGGTTTGGGCATCTCCGAAGCAATTCCTTGAACCTTTCCCTGCATCATGAAGAGTCTCACCTTCTTGTTGCGCAAAGCTTATAATGTCACCCCTTGCCTTTACAAATCTTGAGGTGGGGAAGAACCTTGCCAAGAATTTTGCCTCTAAGTTGTCCCATGTAGTGAAGCTCCCAGTTGGTTGTGATTGGAGCCAAGACTTGGCTCTATCTCTTAAAGAAAAAGGGAACAACCGCAGGCGACTTGCATCATCGAGGCACCATTTATCTTCACCGTGTCGCACAACTCCAGGAAAGTGGAAATATGACTGTTAGGATCTTCCTTCTCCAACCCAAAGAAACTGATTTTGTGAAACCATGTTGATGAGATTTGGCTTTATTTCAAAATTATTGCAGTTCACCTGAGGTCGCACTATACTCGTGACATGCCCGTTGAAATTTGTATTGGAGTAGTCACCAAGTGTCCTCCGTGGTGGTGGAGGAGTATCTTCACCATTCCCCGCCATTCTGAGTTCTTCTTGACAAACTTGAGAGATGGAAGTCTCTTGGTCTTCTCCTTGTTGCTCTAACAAATTCTCTTGTCTTGCTTGCCTCCTATTCTTCCTAGCTTGTTCTTTCAATTTCCGGATCGTATAGGAGTTGGTCACCTGGGAATAGTACCTCGCATACAAAAACAGTCTAGCAAACAAGATTGTTAGTAGTAAAGGTTAGCACACAACAGACAAACACACTAAAAAAATTGACAGAAAAAACACACTAGAAAATTGACAAAGAAAAACAAAACAAAAAAGAAAAAAATGACAAGAAATAGAACAGAAAATTACTGCGAAAAACAGATTATACAGAAAATTTTTGCCTAAAGTAGTAACTGAAATGGATATGCTAATATTGAGACGCAGTCCCCGAAGACGGCGCCAAAAACTTGTTGACGAATGGGCAAGTATACCCGGTCGTGCAAGTAATACGGTGGTAAGACCGGTTTATCGTATCCACGGGGACTGCTACAATTACTAACACTTACCAAACCAATTACTATTTAAGCGGATTCTTGGATTGAAGAGAGTTCTAAACTAACAAAAGCTAGGACTAACAACATAAGAAAAACAAACTCTTTTTGTACTTTTCTCAAACACTTGGAAGGCAATAAAAGATGGGTTTTAAATATGATAAAAGATGTTGGGATTAGGTTCACCAAACTTCATTCTCATGCAATGAAAGGAGCCACAAACAGTTTCTACTTCAATTATGACAATCAATCCACTAAATTACTCAAACCCCGATCCCTGGATGGCAAGAGCCTAAATCCACTAATAGACCCTAATTCCTTAGGTGGCCTAGATTAATGAATTTGCATTATGATTAGGGATTACACGATTGCTAATAAACCTAGTTCCATTCCTAGATACAAGGCTTATCAGGTGATTAATCTCAATTCCAGTTATGATACTGAACGTCCCCATTGCATACCAAAACACATATCAAGTCATGGGGTGCTAGCCACAACAAGCATTAAGCACGAGAGAATCAATCACTCAATAATGAAGTAAAAACCATATTGCAATATCAAGTCATATACATGAGAAATCGGAAATGGCTACCCTAACCCCAACAATGGGAGTTTAGTTACACATCATCAAAGGAGAAGGAAAAGGAAAGATACTAAGATGGAAGAAGGGAAACACTCCATGGAAGGATGAACCCAGCCACCACAATCACCAAGAATCGTCCCCTAGGGTTTCTCTCGGGCTGCCTCCTTTCTCTCGCTCCAAAAACTCCCTTAGTTCTGTCTGCTGCGTTTCTTTAAATAGACCTGCTGCGCGTCACGGCCGTGATGGCCATCACGGCCAGGCCGTGACGGATTCTGTCTCTGGCAGTTTTGGCAACTTTTCGTCTCTCGCGTGGCGAGCATTTGCTCGCGTCGCGAGCCCTCTGTTCACGCCTGTGATCTCCATCACGGCCAAGTCGTGATGGATTCTGACTTGTGGTGGTTTTGGGTCACGGCCGTGATGTATATCACGGCTAGGCCGTGACAGACTCTGACTTCAGCCTTTCTGTCTTTTCAGTTTTGCTCGATCATGGCCGTGATGGGCATCACGCCTAGGCCGTGATGGGCATCACGCCTAGGCCGTGATGGACTCTGTTTGGGTCATTTTCTTCACTTTTAAGGCTCTAAATCAACCAATCTTCATCATGGCCAAACCTTGGGCATTTAATCATGAATTCCTGCAAAACAACACCACAACACCGCTTCACCCGTTCCAAGGGAAAATCTAACTAAAATCAAATAAAGAATGCCTAATCTATATGCAAAATGCATGTAAAAGTGTACAGAAAATATCATGTAAAATCACACTATCAGTTTTGCTTTTAGTTTTTATCGTTTTTCCTTTTGTTTGGTTGTTGGTCAGCACCTTAAGTGAAACTACGTAACTCATCGGCTTACACTTCCGAAGCCATTGTATAACCTAATCGTATACTTCTTGTGATTTGATAAAGTTGATTTGAATTATTAGGTGAAATCTAAGAGTATTATTTATAAAGAAGATTAGAGTAAATCACTTAAATTATTTCTGTAGGCGCACCATGTTGAGTTTAGAGTAAACCACCTAAATTAGTCTTGTGGGCGCCCATTTGCTAGGTATGTAAATCAATTATTTACTACTATTGAGAAAACCATGGGCGCAAACAGGGATGGTAAGATTATCCCACGGTTTTGTTACTTTTCGTAAGCGGTATTGAAATAACCTAACAACAAAAGTCTTCAAATGAAAATTGAACATATTACCTTCTATCAGTCCTGTTTGACCCTGTTATTTGAGTAAACCCACATTGGCATATATCATAGGAAAATTGTGGATTTTCAATCTTACCGCTTTCCATAAGTATTATTACAATTACAAATGCCATTTTGTCAACAAAAAGAAAGAAAGTACAATTACAAATTTTTCAATAATACACAATAGATTGAAAATACATTATTTTTGTTAATGTCCATATGATGTAGGACACTAACTGGAGTGGCATGCCAAACTATCCATGTGCACT
The DNA here is from genome assembly GCA_030762895.1 of Sophora flavescens. Classification (NCBI taxonomy): domain Eukaryota; kingdom Viridiplantae; phylum Streptophyta; class Magnoliopsida; order Fabales; family Fabaceae; genus Sophora; species Sophora flavescens. The sequence goes on from CM061063.1 coordinate 258,978,427, forward strand.
ATGATTAATAAAGGGTGTCTTTTGGTCAGCTTTCATGTCAATCAAGATTGACATCCTTGGAATGATCCCATTCTTCGCATTGGCTTTGTACAAAGAATTAATTAATTTCCTACTAGTAGCTAGGTTCAAGCTCAAGTATCTAAGCTGTGAATACATCTTTTATTATGTTTTATTTTATTTCAAAATTATTTGTTTTGAAAGTTGCATTTAAATGATTTTGTGCCTGTTTAGAAGAGATTTCCCCCAATGCAAACGGCACTATTTGGCATTCCCATGCACTTTTAATGAAAGCTCCAAAAGAAGCTTTGGTTAAATGCAGGTTGGAACGGTGATTTGCGGTAAGAAGAATCTTAAACAAACAAGCTGTTTAAGTTCTTCCTTTACTACAATTTTTTTCTCTAACATTTTCTTTAATGATTTAATTTTATTTTGGTGTTTTTAATAAGTTTGGATTACACAGACTGATTAACATGTATATTTTCCAACATACATGTTGTGACTCTTAAGCCTTTTAAATTCTTGTGTGATGGCAATTTCTTTTTTTTCTAACGTGCATTTGTCTCATTTGGAAGGAGACGTAATTTTTTGCACATCAGCTTTTGAAAGAAATATGTTTTGGTTTGTGAGAGTAATAATGGTATTTGAAAGGATGTTTTTATCCCTGCAAATATGGGCTCATTTAGTCTCTTGTCCTTCTAAAATATTTTTGTCGATTGGTCATAACAAGTTCAAAAATTTGGGCTCAAAAAATGTTGTGACATTAAAAGTGTAATTTCAGGTCTACCTATTTTTCACGTCTATAAAACCTTTTTTTAATTGAAATAGGAATATGAAGAGTTCTCTTTCTAATTACAGCCAGATACCAATGGAGAAGCGATAATTTGTGTTAGTTACAACATGTTGTATAGCGATGTCCTTAGACAAATCCCAGCAATCCTTACAATACATTACATTCAATGATTTATGCTTTGTTTTAGATTTCCGAGGATATCTTTCCTCTGATTAGTGAAAGATTAATCTTCCGAAATGCAGTCGGGTGCCTAAAATGGGTCCCTCTCAAATAATATTTTGATGAATATTTTATTATTTTGATATGTATCATAATCTGTAAAATGTGACTACATTACTTTAAAAAAATAGAATTTCAATATATATCCATGTTAAATGTTGTTTTGGCCTGGAGTGATAAGGTGGCTTGGTGGTTTAGGGGAAGGTTTTGGCCTGGAGTGATAAGGTGGCTTGGTGGTTTGGGGGAAGGGACATGGGAGTTGGAGTGATAAGGAGGTTGTGGGTTCAACTCCCCACTAACATAACAAATACTAACAATCTAACATTTGTCTATCAAAAAAAATTGTTGTTTTGGCCTTTCATAAGAGACATCTTTTTAATTAATGACATAATATTTTGAACTTTTACGGAAAATAATTTGTTAAACAATCATTAAATACATATTTGAATCAATTCAGTTGATCTTTAAGGATGTTTCCCATTTTTATGAGCTAGATTTTATCATAATTCTTAAAGGGTATCCAGCATCTTCTTCACCTTGTCTAGATTGCCTTTATCCATATTCCTTTCTTTTCCTTTCAATATAATTGAAATTTGTGCATTTTGATATCTCTCTAGTTTCACCCATAACAAAATATATTATCAGATATATAAAAACGTTTACCAACATGTGTTTGTTCCAAATAGTAATAGGTTCGGCCCCTTATGCAGGTGGTCAAGAGCTAAATTTCTAACTCTTGTATATATAGAAAACTAGTTGAGAGGTGTCAGGTCCCAACTTAGGCATTCCCGACCGGCTAGAATGGAACTCCGCTATCCCATTCCCAAGGCCTTTCAAGCATGTATAAGTCACATTATAACAAGATATATTGCATATCACAAATAATTATCAGAGTAAAAGATTATAACAAAAGTAAGCCAAAGGTGGCCCTGAGTTAACATCAAGGGTTTTTAAACAAAGCCCAAATGGGTTTACAACTAGAATGAAATTTAAAACTCTAAACAATGGAGACTTCTCATAAGGCAATAAATCTAACAAAAAAAAACTGAAATAGCAGCAGTTGGGCCCACTACAAAAGTGCATGGGCTCCCTGAGAAGGCTCCACTCGCGGAGTACCTGAAGCTAAAACTAAAAAGGACAGGGGTAGGTCCCAAAACACAGTGAGGAATAAACAAAACATAATAGCAAGTGGTGGTATATATAAGCATCTAAAGAAAATAATATGTCATTCAGTACTTTAGATTGCACATAAACTTACATAGCAATTCTTCACTTGCTATGAAGTCAATTTGCCATTGGGCAAGATGCTTGTGTATCCCCTTGGAGTTGCTCACTAGAGTCTCCCGCTCTGACGGTCGCATTTATATCCCGGTCAAGTCCGCTAACCGGCAAGTGACCTTGGTCACTACTCACTACACAACCACCATCCGAACTCCAGGGTTTTTTCACTGGAGTCCCTACGCTCCGACGGTCACATTTATATACCGGTTGAATCCGCTGACCGGTCGGATACACAAGTCTAGTTCAATGTCCAAATCCAAATCACATTCCATTTTATACTCTTACAAATACTATATATATATATATATATATATATATATATATATATATATATATATATATATATATATATATATATATATAATTCATTGTTTGTATATAATAATATAATATAATAACTAATAGAAATTTCATAAGTTCACCATAATGATATTCCTTAGTAAATTTGTCATAGTATAATATATTACTCAAGTATATTGCTAAACTAATAGCAGATATAATAAACGTTCAAAGCACATACTCACGCTCCATACGAGCCGCCCTCGCCTGCCCAGAAGGCTATTGCAACCAAATTCGACTGTTGGACACAAAATTGCCAACCATTTTGTTTTTAAACCATTACCCATAATGGCCATCAAACAGAAAAGGCAAAGAACGACTCTTCATTCAATATTTTATAGTAGAACCTATCTATTTCTGCAAATAGTTTAGCAATTGTTCATCATTACAAACAATTTAGAGTTTTATCATTCTCACTAATTCTCATATTCATACCAAAACCCCAAATCACAACCCACACAAACATACAATCAATATATATAATCCCTCACCTGATTTGATGCAAACAAAGATAAGATATGAAAGAAGCTCGGTTCTTTGAGCCTACGATGCAACACTCATGTCAAGAACCCGTTCCTACGACCTCGGGCCATCGAGTCTTCTCTCTTATTCTAGAAGATTTCTAAGTTTGTGCATTAGGGTTCCCCACGACAACTGAACCCCCTTTCTATTTATAATCTTTAGCCTTAAGTTGCTCTTAACCTTTCGCTAGAGGGTAAAAGGATTAAATCCTTTTAATTAATTAAAAATCCTTTTAATTAATTAAAACATTTTTAATTATAATTCTCTACCTCAAAAATTATTTTAAGCTCTTAATATTCTTAATTTAAATTATTTATAACATGTCAAACTATTTGACGGATTTATCAATTTAAATAACCAAATTTAGCATGAACTCCTATTTTTATGAATAATATCTTATGACATTTTAAAATTAAATAAGTCAAAACAAATTTTTTGCCGGGTATTACAGGAGGAGACAATCCTAGGCTATGTTTGTGAGTTGTTTTTGGGAGGGGAATGGAAGGAAAGGAAAGGTTAATTTTCTCCCCCTCTTGTTTGTGAGTTTTATAAATTGGAGGGAAAGATTTTGGGGTATTTTAATTAATCCCCATTCTCCTCCTCAACCCACTTTTTCATTTCACTCCCAAACAAGAAGATGGATATACTCTCTTTCTCCTCCCCTCTATCGCCTTTCCTTCCCCATTGATCCCCTACCTTTCCTTTCCCTCCAAACTCGTAAACAGGGCCAAAATGTCATCCAAGTTTCCAACGGATATTAGTCATTATTTACGATGGTGGATAATTCGTACCAATGATATGGTACAAAAAATTATACAAAAAAGTTTCAAGAAACACATTCAAAGATCTCATTAATAAAATAAATGGTGTGTTTTTGTTCACCTAAAATAAATAATAGAAGTATGTCGTTACATTAATAGTGAATCTATTTATTGAAAATGAATCTGTTTTTCTCACCATTATTAGCAAGGAATGTGATTGATTAGGTACAATTAGGTACGAGTCGGCAGTGCAATGGTACCGTTCAAATTTCAAAGTATGAAACCATAAAGGCTTTCACTAAATTTGTTTATCTTCTATCTTAATTTTATTTTCCATAACACTAAAGAAAGTAAAAATTGGGATAAAAGAAACATGACTAAATGAAGAATTTAAGCCCAAATATCCTAGCAGAAGCTTGTAGAAGTTTTTGAACATTTTTTAGGCAAAGAGCAAATGGCTTCAAGGGACATTATGTAGTGTGTGATATTAACAACCCTGTTAAGTCTCTCAAGAATTCCACTATCTTTTCTCTTAGACCTTGATGTTCCATTTTGTGCAAGCTTAGAGATTGTTCTATTGGTGTTCTCTTCTTCCTTTATTTCCTTCAACTCGGAGGGGAGTCGTATTCACCCTCGTATTTCATATCTCCACTCTCAAACCCTTTTGTGGTTCAGCTGAGTTTCTGTGAGAGAACTACCACCGGAGAGTCAAGATGGCAGACCAATTGAGACACCTCTCGGCCATTTGTGCCACTCGCTCCATTATGGTTCATGGCAAACCTCAATCTCAAATTCTGGTCCAATGGCAAGGTTGCTCGTTAGAGGAAGCATCATGGGAGAACTTTGATGAATTCTCGTTGCTTACCCATCTTTTCTCCTTGAGGAGAAGGTGATTTTCAAGGGGGAACGATACGACCCTCATTGACCATGGACTGGACAAGTAGACACACAACATACTCAACCCACTAATATAGAGAGTGAAGCCCGAACTCGCCCAAAACGACAGCCCCATAACCGGATGGATGAAAAATTATGTTTGCTGATTGTGCTGACGTGTTAGGCAAAATGGTCATGCGTGTGTAGCCGACCTTCACACTTGCGGTGTGATCATTATTGTTGCTTTTTCCTATATTTTATTATGAAAGTTGTTATGCAATTATGCACTCTGCTTTATATATGATGTAATCAGGATCATTTGGTTATGATGAATATTGAGGATTCTCTCTTTTCCAGTGTATTCTTCTCTCTCATTCTCTTGTTCTTCTTCTTCTTCTCTATTCTACCTAAATGAGTCATACGTCACTCGAAGAGAGGTCATTTCCGTATAACTCGACATTTGCGGGTTGTAGTATCACTTGTGCCAAGAATATGCCAAGGGAATCATAGAATTGGAGAAGGTTTACACTTTGGAGTCCTGGAAACTACCTCTTTTGATTGTTGTTACATAATTATTATATTCGCACTTTGGCAACTACTTATGACTTCTTTCTAAGATTAAGTGTTTCTGGTATGGAGGATCCTTTATCCTTCAAATTGATAGTCATTATCTTTTTTTTAGGCTATGTTTAGGAGGATGAAGTGGTGTGGTTAGTACTACAATGGAGTGATGAAAAAATAAAAAAAATCGTTAGAAGATTGAACGAGAGTCTTTTATTCTCATAAGGGTCCCGAAATCCAATTTTTTCGGTTGCATATAAATTATGTTGCTATAACACCCTTGTTAGAAAAATGGTGTAAAATTTGCATTGAAAAGAGATCAAAGAACTCGAGCTTAATTTCTTTCAAAAAGTTTTTATCCTTGTTTCTATTTTCCAGACCTCCAAACATTGAAAATTTTAAGACTTTACAATTGTGAAATCGTGTTGCCACCTATCATGAGTGGTTTGCAAATTTTGTGCACTCTCTGAGGCGAGTGGAGATCACAAAATTGATGCTTGAGAATTTGACATTCTATTGTAAGACGATTAGTTGTCTAGACTTGGCTAATTCTTTCCAAAATTAAGTGAGTGAACATATTTTCTAGAAACCTTAAACATTTTGGAACGATGAAAATCATTAATTGTTTCCATAATATGATGGATGCAAAAAATTGGAAACCATATTTTTGAGAAGAAGATGTCATGTGGGCATGGGAAGTCGCCAAAACGATGTGTTTGTTGGACACTCAATAGGCACGTAGGACCATTTGCATGATGTTAGATGAAGACTAACGTTTAGGCCAATATTGTTAACGTTTGTTAATATGGGGAACATATTTGTCAAAAAAGAGTTAAGAGACCAAGTTGAAAAAAAAAATGAGATAAAGAACCAAAAGACTAGTTTTGCAAAAAAGTTTTTAAAGAACAAAGATCTATCTATGCCTTGGCAACAGTTGCATTAAACAAGCACTAGTTATTGGCCACTAACAAGCAAAGTGAAAAACCCATGGCTAGGAATTCAGGTAAAAGAAAATATTTAACTTAAGCAAAACAAGAGGGCAAAATTGTAACACCCCGGTTTTTACTGTTCTTCAATAACAGTAAATTTATATGTTTATATTATTTAATTTGGATTGGTTAATTATTTGGATAATTATTTTTATGTAGTTTAGTTTGAGTAATTTTAATTACTCATTTAAAATCATTTTATTAAGTGCATTAGCACTGTCTTATTTCAGTGTATGCACGATTACTAGACAATAATTTACGTTATTGTCCCCCCCCAACACTCTTTCTTCTTTTATTTTCTTTCTTCTGCCTTTTGCAGCAGACCCATCCCTCTCTCCCTTAAGCTTCATCTTCCTCAAACTCCATCAACCACCTTCCCTCCTTCAACCGGACGTGCGCCGCCTCAGTACCACCACCCGAATCTGACTGCCACAACCGATCCATGACGAGACGAAGACAGCCGCGACCCAGCTCGTCGTCCCGCTGGCGCATGGCCCCTCCTCCACCGTTCACTGCCTGATCGCCATCACGGGACCACCAGTTTCTGCCACTGCAGTGCTTCCATGATATTCTGTTCGCGTTCTCCTTCATCTTCGGGTGGTTAGAATAAAAACCCCTGTTCAGTCGTCGTTTCAGAGTCGCTCGCCGGAGCCGTCATGACACTGCCACCGCTACACCCCAAGATAACCACCCTGTCATCTTTCCTCTTCACCTTGGGTGAGTTTCTTACCCCTAATCCCTTGTGATTATGAAAACCTCAAATTGATTTTGAAACCCTAACCCTAAGATTTTGATTTTAGTTTCAAAGTGCGAAATTAACACTTGTTTTATGAAATTGGGACAATGAATCAGTATTTCCCTAAACCAATTTTATCATTCTTCAGTTATATTGAGTTTTCCCCAAATTGATTTGTGAACCCTAAATCCCCAATCGGACTTGTTGGAAATTGGTTAGGTTTTTGTGAAATTTACTATGATTAAGTGCAATTAGGACTTTTAGTTGATGATTCCTAAGTTCATTTTCATGATCCTTTAATCAAAACAAAGTTTCCTCAAAGGGTATTGTGATGCTTAAGCTCCAAACATGATTTTCTTTGAAAATGACCTTGTTTGGTAATAAGATTAAGTGTTTAAATCAAATTAGAATGTGTATTTGATCATGTGTAATTGATTTCTTGATTTCTGGTTGTTGCGCGTTGTTGGATTCCCTCTTCCGAGACGTTTGACACGGCTATGCTTGCTTGATGGAGTAGATAATTACACTCTTGGAGCTAACGTGAGCATTAAGACGAGGATCATTTACTTGTCTTCAAAGGTAAGGGGAGCTTGCCTAGGGATATTCAATAACTATATGCATGTGTGTATGTGTTTAATTGAGTGTTGCGAATATTATTGTGATTTTGAGCCAATACTTGAATAACTTGTTTACTTGAACTATTGTGGTTATTACTTGAAGTTGAACATTACTTGATTTAAAGTGATATGAATTATATATATATGATGAAGTCATTATTGACTGTGATATTATTATTGTTGTGAATATATTATCGTTTGATTGAAGTTTGAGAAGCTTCGGACTTGAGTCGTGCCCAATGACTATAAGGATTAAAAGCCTTAATAAGCCTTGAATAGAACTTTGAAAGTTTTGGGTTCATTTATAAAATTTCCTTGTTTAAAGTGCTTACTTGAGGAAGAATAAGATCTTTATTTTTAGAAAGATGTTGAAGTGATTTTAAGTTGAAGGAAACTACCTTTTTATGATCAAGAGTTTTGTATGAGAGAAAACCTTTTCGAACGGTGTGTTTTATGAAGAAAGACCCTTTGAAAATATTTGACTTTATTCCATCAAAGATTTCAAAAGCAAACGAATTTAATAAATGTTTTATAAAATAATTTGTAAAGGAAAAGATTTTATACTAAATGATTTAGAAACGTTCCCGTTACTTGGATAAGTGACCGAGGTTTTATTTTGGTTTTTCATTTTCACTGTGTGAAAAGTAAGCACTTGTGAAAGAGAATCTAGTTCACGAGACATCGCCTCTAGTATTGAGTTATATGCACACGATCCGGGATCCGTGTCAAGAATTAAGGACCAAGTTTCCTAATCGTGATACTATGGGCTATGAGTACTAATCTTGGAATTGAGGACTGTGTGTCCTAATTTCGTTTTTATGGGCTATAAGTCCTTACCATGTTGAAATAAAACATGGATAAAATTATAATTGTTTCTACGACCACAACCTTGACCGTGGCATCGGTCTAAGGTGTTGTGATTGAGCACTCGGATCGCGCGTCCGTGTTATTGATTTTCAAGTAATGAAAATTATGAATAGTCGTTAGCTTTGGAGCCCGACAACGGAAAAGAGTGAACATAAAGAAAAGCCTCGATAATGAAAAGTCTTTTATTCATATGCATTTTCCTTAGCAGACGTAGCTTGAGTTAATCGAATACCCGCTTAAGATGTGGTATTCGATGAGGTATACATCCGAATGGCCGTTATAAGGGGATTCGTAATGATGTTGATCTGGGTGCATGAGGTGACGCGAGACAACTTGCCAATGCGGCATAAGAGCCCCGATCAACTCTTTTCTTTCTTAATGATAAAACGGTGATGGTATCTCATGAGATTAAGTTTAGAGCCCGATGATTGAAGTGTCATGCATTATCTTTATAAACTCGATTGATTCGGGTATGAGACCCATTTGATATAACACTTGTTGTTTTATCTATGAATAATGCTTAAATGCTAATATGCCAATGTGTTGTATGTATGATGTATATGGTTGTTGTGTGATATATCCGTTTGTTTCGGTATCTCACCCTTATGATATATCAGGTTTCTTCACGGTTCGCTATCGCATCTCTGAGTACTTTAGTACGGATGGTGCAGAGGAGTCTTCCTAAGTCACTCGTGAGACTTAGATCTAGTTGTTTGATGAAGTATTTGATTGTGGAATAACCACATGAGTTTTCCCTCAGGAATAACTTTTAGAATGACCAGCTTAGGGTTTGAGACTTAGATTTTTGATAGTATGTATGAGTATGGCTCATAGAGTCTTTATTTTAAAATGGAATGTTTATGGCTCGGAGAGCATCTCTTTTAAATGAAAACCTAAGCTTTTCCTTTTGGGTCATGTATAGCTTATTGAAGTAACTATTTTTAGCAGAGTACTGCCTGGTTGTATTTGGTGTAACTGAAATTCTGGAATGAAAATGTAATTATTTTATCGGTGTTCTTCTTTACCCGGGATGTTCGAATTACAGAGGAGACTCTGCCGAATTTTTTTGTAAAAATACTAGCTTTTATTCAAGTATATCTCTAAATTAAATAGGCTTGCCAGGCTAGGATTGTAAGTGATTAACGATCAAGGCTTAGGTTTGGAGTCATGACAAATTTTTATACCCAATTTCGTGACGCTTATGTACTTATAAAAATTATTCTTCAAAAGCAACCAGCAAATTATCTTTTAATTTAAATTCCATGTGTTACGTAGTGGTACCTATTGGCGGTGTTACAAAATCATTGCACAAGCATGGCAAGTAGTTATTTTTTTTAAAGTTTCACTACAAATTATTCCATGTCTGGTCATTTCAATCCTATATCATCTCTACCGAAACAATTCTTTCACTTACAAAGGGGTAACCTAAAAGGCCGAAATTCTAAGATTAGTTTTAGATAAATATATAACACATAAAACCAACTAAAATTGAATCTATATATTTAAACAATTATATAGAAATTACTTTTGGATCATAAATTTCAACCAACGATCTTAAAACTTAGAGCAATAAACAATTGTATATTGCAAATTAAAACAACATAATAAATTAACATAAACATTTATTAATCAAACCTTATGCTAAAGTGTTTTAAAACTTTGGTAGGCATTGATTCCGTCATTGAAAATATGATATTAATCTAATTTCTTCGCTTTGGTCAGAAACTGTCTTGCTTCGATATGAATCTGCATTTGAATATCCTCAATCAAAATAGGGTTTCTACCAAATATGTGAAATGGGAAACACCTCTAGGATTTGATTTTATCCTAAATTTTTATGGGGAGCTCTTTTGGGAAATTTAGGAAGGGGGGGGATTGAGAGCAATTGTTAGGATAAGGACGCATACCGTGGTTAAGGGTGTTTGAGTTTCTGGAGTCACCAACAATCTTGAAGCCGTAGTTGTTGGGAATCCTCTATGGTATTTGTTTAGCTTGGGAGACTAAGGGATTGTTTGCTTTGTTTTTAGTTTCTTGTTTTCATTTTCTGTTTTAAAATAATTACAAAAGCATCGGCTATTGTTTTCATTCCTATTTCTAGTTTCAAAGATTTGTACAAGAAATACAAACTAACTTTTTTTGTTTTCACTATTTCTCCGTACAAATCCTTTGAAACAGAAATCGAATGAAAATATGGTTGGCAGATTTGTACATTAATTTTGAACCGGAAATGGAAACAAGAAACTTTAAACAAAGCAAACCTACGACTAAGATCCCTGTCTTTTCTATTATTTTTGATGCAAAAAAAAGCTCTGACAACTTGTTGAAACGACTCCACTTCCTTTTCACGATATTTTTCAATTGTTTGGGGAGAGTAGGCCGATGTCGCTGTGCCTTCCGAAAGTGAGGGATGAGTTGGCTGAGCCGCCGCGGGTGAGGAGCAACCCTGTCATTGGCCACCAAGGCCTAAAAGCGAGCTGAAAAGCAAGAACGCTTCTTTCTCCGCCGAGCTGGATATAGAAAAGCCGAGCGGCCCACCTTTTTCAAGGCCGTAGGACTTCGCCGAGAAGGAGGCCATTGAGCCGCGAATCGCAGAGACCGAGAGGAGACCAATCCCAAGCTCGGGGTCGACTGCTGGAGCCTTGTGCTTCCATTATGAAGGATCACGTTAATGGCTTCTCTCGAGCCGTGGAGCGACTTTCAAGACTTCAACCCAAATGCCGACTTCTCCCTTACGACGTGGACAAGGATTTTACGAGACGGAATTCTAGTTCGCTTGTCCGAGCTAGAGGATGAGGAAGACGGAGTTCTCAAGAAGTTAGGGAGGGTGAAGGCGAGCAACCGAGAGTGGGAGCCGATGGTGAAGGCGAAATGGTCCTACCTGACCACCTTCGCGCTATACACTCCGAAAGCCGAGATTACCCCAACTCTGAAATCGTTGCTTCATGTGGGATTCCTATGAGTAACCTAGGAAACATGTTCCTAGGGCAATGCTCTTTTTATTTTGAAACTCTTATGTATTCTGGTTTTGCCCCTTTTTATTAATGAAATCACGTGCTTCTTACGAGTTACTTTTTACTTAGAAAATTTTCTAATGCCTTTTCGCTTTTGGAGATCGAGCTTGCAACTATTTTTATAAGTTAGTACTCGGCTTTGATAATTTGGCGTGTTACTCGGTTTCTCGGTTTTTGAACTTGAAATAATCCAGTAATTATTTACCTTATTAGCATTGCTTGCACTTTTAGGTTCATCCATTAGACTTGGTTTGGTGATCTTGTTCGGATTACTTTTTAGGTTTTTAACTACCTTTTAAATGTTGTTTACCTTTTAGTTTCGGCATTTCTGACCTCGCCTGGCCTGGGGTTGGTTTAGCCTCGGACAATCGTTTTAGCGTCTTGATTTGTTGTTTACCTTTATAGGCTCAGCATTCGACCTTACTCCGAGTCGATTTTAGCTCTGTTAACTTTTTAGGTTTCAACCATCTTTAGACATGTCATTTCATATCTATAGCTTCGCATTTCCTACCCCAATCGCAATTTTAGCTCGTCAATCTTTTTAGGTTTTATCTTTAGATGTCGCTTAATTTATAGGTTTCAAGATTTCGACCTCAACTCCTACGACCTTTAGGTTTTTAACCATCTTTAGATGTCAAGCACTTATAGTTCTTTATTTCCACCTCAACTCTCTACGATTTTAGTCCTGGTCAACCTTTTTAGGTTTTTAAACTTTTCATAAATAAATTTTTAATCGAGCAATAAAGATTCTTGCCTATTGCAACTGAAATGATTCTATTTATTTATTTTTCCAGTGTGCCTTCATTAAACCTTCCGCCAAAAACCCTGGGAAAAAGACCTATAAAGGAAAAAAGAGTACATCACCTACTTGCATAACCTTAACTAAAATAAACTTTCAAGACGTGGAAGTGTTCCATGTTCTGG